>CAXKVY010003106.1:0-93536 GCA_964058915.1 Tetropium fuscum
TACTTAGTGGGACACTATTCGTCACAAATGATTGGCAATAAATTGCCGTCTAATAGACAGGTATTACAAGTGCTCTTTTATAACATTCGTGAAGTGAAGCTAAGTGTACATGAAAGTGCTAAATTAACAATAAAAGAGGTGTCAGTTTTTTGGGATAAAGCTCGCATTCCAACACGTCAGGATTCTCATTGTGTTAAACAACTAGACAAAACTTTATGCAGAGTGGAGGAACTTACAAAAATCGGCTCGAAGGGCCAGTGCGGGAGGAAAAGAAAAAATTTTCGTTGGAAAATTGGACGATCTTTTTGGTATTTCTCATGCAAACGCGTTGGAGTTGATGAAAATAGATGAAGATACAGTTTTTAATTAACCAAAGAAAAAGGGACGTCCTGGATTTATGCATGGTATTGATTACCAACTTGCTTCTCAAGAAAAATCAGCTGAGGAGAAATTACAGAAATTATCCAAACGAATGCAATTTTCGTATACATTCACAAATAAATTTAAACATTTTGGCCTGAGGCGGGAAAACTCAGCGATCCTACTTAATTACTTTACTATGCTAGTACACTTATTTCCTTATTTGTTTTAGGCAATGTGTTTTTAGTTTATATATATTTAATCAACTCAAACATTTGGCTCTTTATTTGTGTTTATCAAATAATGAGAGCTGTCAAAAAATCCACATTTATGGCGTCTTTTTGCGCCTGAGAATTTCGACCGTTTTGAAATCGAATTAATTGCTTAATCAATATCTAATATTATCAGTCGTTTTATTGCTACCATCCCTATGTTTATATAGGTATTAATTACTATCTTCTTGGTTTGTTTTACCCATTTATACAGTATTTTTAACATTTGGCTCTTTATTTGTGTTTATCAAATAATGAGAGCTGTCAAAAAATCCACATTTATGGCGTCTTTTTGCGCCTGAGAATTTCGACCGTTTTGAAATCGAATTAATTGCTTAATCAATATCTAATATTATCAGTCGTTTTATTGCTACCATCCCTATGTTTATATAGGTATTAATTACTATCTTCTTGGTTTGTTTTACCCATTTATACAGTATTTTTGCACTCATGATTGTTATAAATTACATTACATGAAATTTCAGTAATTAAATAAATAATAATTTTACTTTCATATTGGGGCTTCACCATTGGGTTCTTAAATTTATATTTGTAGGTTGTACCTATAGGTATTCGGAATAGAATGTAAGCGATACGCACCTACAAAAAAAAATACTGCGGAAATGTATGTAGCGGAAATATTAAGAACTAAGTTAACATTATTTGTTTATTGTGATTAACAACAACTTTTTATGAGTGTTAACAATATTTATAGACATTTTGTGGGTATATACATCATTCATATGCATCATTATATAGATACATCATTGGCAACATTATAAAAGAAAAGATGATTTTAGGTACTTTAACCTCCCTTTAAGTGACATATAAATATGTATCTTGGTATTTATAATGTACTTAATATTAATTAACCAAATAATAATAAAAAAGATACTTACCTACATATATTCCTAATAAAACTTGATTATTAACTTAAATATCTAACATAATAACTAAGAACGAAGGGCGATGGAAATGATAACCTAAGAAGCAGCGATCTTTTATAATGCATTTTTACAATAATGACAGAATATATTTACCCACAACTTCAGAAATATGAGGCAAAATGTCTATGAATACTGTGACTAGCACTCTTAAAAAGTGTATAATATTTGCAATAGCCAAATAATATCATCTCAAAAACAGGAAAAATACCATCTGAATACATAGGAAGCCAAACTGACAGCCATACTAAATTATTCTGATAATTCACCACATTAGCATTGGCATCTTATTTTCTATCGGCAATAAAATAGAAACTGCCCTTCAAATTATTGAGTTCAATTGCAGTCAGTACCTGGTCGTCCTGGTTCCCCTCTATCGCCGGCTCTGCCGGGAATTCCAATTCCTGGAGATCCTGCAGGACCTAAATGTGAAAGAACATATTATATAGGTATTATTTATTATTATAGAAAGATGACATAAACATACCTATCACAGTTGGATTAGATTACAATCAGAATAATAAATAATATAAAATTATGTAATATATACCATTTCTTCAAAAAATTAAAGCTATTAATTTCTGTACAGTACAACTTGGACACTTGCTAATTTGGACACTCCAGATATCCGGACATGTATTATGCTCTGACACATTTTACCTCTGTAATTTGGACAGTTACTCTGACCAATTGCAGAAGACTACGTCATTCCAAATGAATGCACGCAATCATGAGCTGATTATAAACCAATAATATTGGATTTGACAAACCAAACCACTACTAGTACATAGAGGGTGAAATTTAGCAAGCTTACACTTCTATGTGAATTTTTCATTTATCCACCGTGGTTCCATTTAAAAGACCACATAAAATAATAACCTGTACGCCATGTGTATTATATTACAGCTACATATATAAAAAAATATATACCCCCTTTTATTCGGACAGTTCAGGTGCCTGAAATATTTAAAAACTTTGACTGTCTGGATTATTGAAGTTATACTGTATATTAGAAATAGATTTCATATCATTGCTATTAATAAAGAAGTATCATCTAAAAGATATTATTAGTACTTATTTATTAATATTCATTCTAAATTTTTCAATTGAAGGTATTAGAAAGTAGAGGTCGACACAAATCGTCAGTTTGCCTGCAACTTGCACGCTCTGGCCAACACTCGCCAGCCGAGCTATTTATGTCGTCCGGTAGAGAAAATATAACGTGGCATGCGAAAATGGATGCTCTCATCTACACCTGCAAGGCCAAGTTATTTGTCACAACTTATATGTGTAGGTATCTAAAAATATATGATAGAATATTACATCAAGGATTCCATATAGAGAGTATATTGTATTTTGGGTTTTTATTAGTTTTATTTTAGTTTTTTGAATATTTTACTGTGTTTTGATAACTTTTTTGGGTGTTAGGAGATAAACTAAAGGATATAGGAGATAGACTAAAACATCTGCGATAGTGATAGGTTAAATAGGTTAAATACAAAAAAAATAGTGGAGCGTCTGACTAACACAAGAGAAGCAAACTTCCTAAGGTGTCAATTTAGTTAGTTTGTCTTGTTTGACCCAGAGTATAAATATAAATTACCAGGTGGACCTCTAAGTCCAGGGGATCCTTCGACTCCTATTCCCTCAGAGCCTCTATCTCCTTTTTCTCCTCTCTCTCCTGGAATACCAATCGAGCCTGGTGGCCCTGCTGCTCCGGGTAAGCCCATAAAACCCATTTCACCGGGTAGTCCAGGTGGTCCAGGATCACCTATATATACATAAAGAAGATTAAGAAGGAAATAAAACATTAAGTAAAATACACCAGATGCTACATCAGATATTTATTCTAAATTTCTGTCGTTCTATATTGAGAAATCTTGATGTAATAATTAATCGCAATATATTTATATTGCGAAAAAAAATCTTGGGTTTGTAGCAATTCATTACATAGAGAAATAAGCAAATAGGTGAATAATACGGGATTTATTATTCATCTATTTGCTTATTTCTCTATGTAATGAATTGCTACAAACCCAAGATTTATTTTCGCAAAACAAATATGAATAGCAAAGAACTTAAAAGCTAATATATATTTATATATATTTGCTAGTAGTAAAACGTTAGTTGGTTTAGTAGTATAGAAGAGTTTGATATATTTTAGAATGTGCATGCCTATGAAGTTTTTTAACTCTTATTCTAACCTGGGATACCAGGGACTCCTGGTTTTCCTGGCTCTCCACGTCGTGTTAGCCCAGGGGGGCCAGGTGGCCCCCTTAACCCCATAATTAGTTCTGCGAATGTATCTGCATGCAATATATGAGTATTAATCGTTACTATGGAATATTATAGTGATTTTCCTACAGCTAGATGGTGAAAATTTTTAGCGGTGAGTTCTACAAAAATATACCTGGAGGTCCTTGAACACCTGGTGGACCTGGCCTACCAGGCTTTGAACGACCTGGTGGTCCCGGTGGACCTATCAAAGTCGCTGTCAACTCGCTTAGTTGATCTGGCAAATTTTAAAATATAATTACAAAACATGTTGATACCAAAAGAATCAAAATCTTGATGACACCAATCTCTAATTATTAAGATATGCAAGATAGATCTCTTATTCATATAATATTACCGATTTAATTTGTATATATATATATATATATATATATATATATATATATATATATATATATATATATATATATATATATATATATATATATATATATATATATATATATATATATATATATATATATATATATATATATATATATATATATATATATATATATATATATATATATATATATATATATATATATATATATATATATATATATATATATATATATATATATATATATATATATATATATATATATATATATATATATATATATATATATATATATATATATATATATATATATATATATATATATATATATATATATATATATATATATATATATATATATATATATATATATATATATATATATATATATATATATATATATATATATATATATATATATATATATATATATATATATATATATATATATATATATATATATATATATATAGATGTGTTTATGGTCATTGGTAAGCCCATACAATATATGAAGCGGTCTTTTGTCAGCCCAATCTGTCGCTGGTCGTCCCGACTTTGGGCTCACCAAGAAATCGCACTGTATACATGCTTTAATCGATAGGAGAGAGTGTAATATTGCTTTTGACATGTTTTGGGGAGGGACGACCAATAGTCAATTTACATATAGCTTATACGCCTCATAGTTCACAAAAATTCCGTGCAGATAGCGCTGTTGACGGATATACATATTTACGACAAAATGTTATTGGTCAGCCCAATTTTATACAGATATTTCTAGTGGATGGTACATTGGTTAGCCCGAAACTTGGCAACGGTGGTAATGCGTATGAAATATTAAGAATAAAGTTAACAGAGGATTGTGACGATACCAAACCGGTGTTTATTGCAGAAACTTATTGTGATATGGAGTCAGTTGTTATCAGGATAGAATTTTTGAATTTTATTTTCGTCATATTTAATTTCCAGTTATATAGTGAGCTTTAAATTATATTCTGCCATTTCAAACACTTTTAGTGGCATGTTAATAATTATTTTAAGTATGTTCAATAATAAATATAATAATAATTATTTTTTATCTATTGATAGATAAAAAATCTTAGCTACTTTTTGTTATTTTTCAAATTTATGCGGAATTAAAAAATATATATTTATTAAACATATTTTAGAATATGTGTACAAATCAAATTGCGTTTTTGTAGAGATGCTTCCTAAAAAATTAGCACAAATTATACCCATGTTAACGGATGTAAAAATTAAAGCTACTGAATGAAAAAAAAAACGTGTAGATGTAGAATATCTATATTTGAGGAAAATGTGAAAAATTTTGATTGTGTAGCAAATTTCATGCCAAATCGGAATAAATGTTTGATTTAAAAAATTTTTAAATGGCGACAGTTTTGGTGAAAGCGGAAGCGGTATTTATAATATATATAATATACACTATGTTCATTTTAAAACTTACCACTCCCTGTAATTGAAAAACCGGAAAATATTTAAGAATTCGCCGAGACATGTCGATTTTTATTTTAGGGGGAACATTTTTGACAGTCCCCAATGTTAAAATCTTACATCGAACTACCCCACGTGTTACACATCATTTGAAAGCCCTTTTCACGGAGAATACAGCAGTATATCATTTTTGGTAATTGCATGAGGTATTACAAAATTATTCAAATTATTCAAAACTCATTTATTAATTATACAAATAACACAAAATTGTTAATATTATCAAATTTCCTGACGTGAATAGGAAGAAGAGGGCGATTGAATGACTTGCTAGATCTCCTGATCTCAGTCCAAATGACTTTTACCTATGGGGGTATTTCAAATCAGTTTACAAAAAGCCACCACTACATTTAGATCTACAAAATCGTTTAACAGCTACGTGCAGATACAGGTGCAAGTGCTACATTTTTTAAAATGTTTTTAAATGATTTTGTTAAATCTCAACCAATTTCCAAAAATAATACATTGCTGTATGGGTCGGTCAATTTGCCACCCACTCAACTGCTGTAACTAAACCGAAATATACGTCCTAATTTTGCACGTATTTTGCACATTCTATCCCGACCTTTGCACACCTTGCCCTTTAGGTAACTGAAAGGGGAAAACTTATGGGAGGGGGTCAAATTGAAATTGCCTCAGTATAGCCCCCACAGCCTCTTGAAGAATTACCTTCAGCCCTTCCCAAGCCCTAGGTAAAAACCATTTTCTAACAATTGTAATCTTTAAATTTTGCAAGAATTTGCACACCATTTTCCATGCACAGATTAGCCACAGACTCTTGAAAAATTACCTTGAGCCCCTCCCCCGCCCTAGGTATTTTCTAGCCATTATAAATAGGTTTTTTTGATACACTGAAACTGCACTCTACTGTTCAGCTTTCAAAACAATCGTAGAGCTACTCTCAAAAAACAATCATAATGAGGGATAATTTTTATTTACATTACAAAACTCCCTTCTTAAATATATTTAAATTTTATGTTAAATTGAATTAATTATAGGATTTGTACAACTGCAATATACTTCTTGCATTTTTAATTTTACATTAAATTATTTTTTACGGATTTGAACAATATTATAAACAAAAGTTAGGAATGTGGCCCGTTGTTTCCGTAATTTTAATCAGTGTAATTTTTCAATAGGCTGTGCGGGGTTAATCTGAGACTGTGCAAAATTTAGAAATAGGTATGCAAAATTGTGCAAAATTTAAAGATTATAATGAGTAGAAAGTTAAAAAACACTTTCTACCTAGAGCGTGGGAGGGGCTGAATAGCTGAAGGTGAGGTTGTGGAAACCTGGTGAGGTTAATCTGAGGCTGTGCAAAATTTTGAAATTGGTGTGCAAAATTTAAAGATTATAATTGCTAAAAAATGGTGTTTACCTTAGGTGGGGGAGGGGCTGAAGGTATTTTTTCAAGAGGCTGTGAGGGCTAATCTGATACTGTGAAAAATTTTTAAATGGGTATGTAAAATTGTGCAAAATTTAAAGATTATATCGGGTAGAAAATTGTTTTTACCTAGAGAGTGTGAGTGGCTGAAGGTATTTTCATGAGGCTATGGAAGCTAATCTGAAGCTGTGCAAAATTTGGAAATGGGTGTGCAAAATTGAATAATTATAATTGCCAGAGAATGGTTATTTACCTAGGGCGAGGGAGGGCCTGAAAGTAATTTTTCGAGGGGCTGTAGAGACAAATCTACGACTGTGCACAAATTGGAAATAGGCGTGCAAAATTGTCCAAAATTTAATGATAATAGTGGTTAGAAAATGGTTTTTACTTAGGGCGAGGGAGAGGCTGAAGGCAATTTTTCAAGACGTTGTGGAAGCTGAGCTGAGGCTGTGCAAAATTTGGAAATAGGTGTGCAAAATTTAATGATTATAAAGGCTAGAAATTGGTTTTTACCAAGGGCGGAGGAGGGGCTAAAGGTAATTTTTCAAGGCTTTGGGGGCATATCTGAGGATCTGCAAAATTTGGAAATGGGTGTGCAAAATTGTTCAAAATTTAATGATTATAAAGGCTACAAAATGGTTTTTACCTAGGGCATGGGAGGAACTGAAGGTAATTTTTCAAGAGGCTGTGAAGAGTGAACGTGTACAACCTGTAAAAGTATTTACATTCGCGCACAAGGGGGGGGCAACCGTCAATTTGGCCCCTTTCATACGTTTTCCCTGTCCAGTTCCTAGGGTAAGGTGTGCAAAATTCGGGGTACAGTGTGCAAAATTATGACGCACATTTTGGTTTGGTTACTGCAGTTGGGAGGGCCAACTTGACCGAACCCTGCTCTATTCGCCATGAAAAGAGCTTTGAATTTATGTGAACACGTGGTTCCATTTATGATTTAAAAATTGAGGTTGTTAGGGCTTGAGGGCCATGAACATAACAATGTGAAGAGAAATTTTAAATTGGAAAAACATAGAATTCTCAAATATTTGACTTTTTTCAATTACAGGGGGTGGTAAGTTTTAAAATGAACACAGTGTATGTTGATATTAACCTATTTACTAATATGCAAAAGTTTAAAATTTGTACATTTTATTCCTATTGTTTAGAAAATTGTGGGTTCATAGAATTTCGAGTTGAGCTAATTTTACTTCTAATATAACCAATAAATAAAATGATATTGATAATAAATGATACTGACCAACACATATAAACATGCGCTAAAGAAAGGTGTCCCGCGTAAATGAATAAAAAGAGACCAAACCCGAGAAGGAGTTAAAATCATCTAGCCACGTAATGGCAACACCGCTGGGCTGACCAATAGACGAATAGCATATGTATACATATAAAGATGGGCTAACCAAGTCAACGGGCTGACTTATAACCTAATTATATAAATAATTTTTATTTTCATCATATTCTTACCCCTCGATGTTTGCTTGGGGTAAAAATTGTTCATATATTGTATTTCTTCAATATATACATGTCTATATGTATTACAAGTGCCGGGTGAACGAACGACCCGAACATATACCGGGCTGACTAACATACCTTTAAACAATATATATATATATATATATATATATATATATATATATATATATATATATATATATATATATATATATATATATATATATATATATATATATATATATATATATATATATATATATATATATATATATATATATATATATATATATATATATATATATATATATATATATATATTTATATATGTATATGTATACCAATGGATAGCCATATATAACTATTGGTAAAAGCGATTCCATTACCTATATCAACAGCCATCAAGGAATTTTCATGTCAATCCATATACCTATGTAGGAATTGAAAAAGGCCAATTGGGAAGACTACCTATATTGCGGCATAACGTTTTAAATTTGGGATTTTGTAGAGTTAGAGACAAATAGATGCATTTAGTTTGGTTAAGTATAAATAATTAAAAAGCTACATATGATCTGATAATCAAATTGGGTGCATGCATGCATTAGCTCTTATAGTGATGAATATAACATCTTATAAGTTTTTTGTCCCAAAATAGGTAAGCCTGTTCCGCGCGCTTGCAATGAAAATAACGTGATTTTAACAATAAAAATTAATATCGCATTGCTAGCGCACATAACAGGCTCATAGAAAAATTTTGGGACAAAAAACTTATAATCGTCACTATAATAATAGCTAAAATTAGGTGCTAATGCACCTAATTTGATTATCAGATCTTATGTTGTAGCTTTGTAATTATTTATACTTAACATAAATCACTGACGTAACCAAAGTAAAGTAAATGCATCTATTTGCCTCTCAGTCTACAAAATTCCAACCTTAAGACTATATTTCTTTATGTAGATAGGTGTAATATCTATGGATTGAAATACGTTATACCAGTGATAGAGTGGTAGGTATATAATAAGTCTCTGGTTATACTTATAAAAAATACCTCTTAAGACTGCTGCGCAGATATCCCGTACTTCGGACTCTGTGTAGCTCCTTCCCTAAAAAATAAAAAACAAATTTTTTGGAAATAATAAGTAAATAAAATGCTTTAATATATATTGTCATCTACCATTAATTTTAATAATTATATATTAACGTCCATCCCTATAATATTTTTATTTCACGGTCGCGGTAAACATAATTGTATTACCTACTATAAACGAATGAGTGATCTGATTACATATTCCATTCGTTTAAAACTCCCGCATATTTAAATACCGTTATCGGTAGGAGGAGACTTACATTTGTCAGCCAATCACTGCCCCGTTATGTTTAAATGTCCGTTGATGTGTGATCGTGAACCGTGTGCGGCGTGAACGTGAACTGTAAACATAATCAGTTGGTTGAAATCGGAGGCTGCCGTTGTTCATCGCTGAAGTGTCGTGAATTCGTTGACTGACGTTAGTTTTTTAATTTTAACTTTATTGATAATATACACAAAACGTTTTACATTTTATAAAAGGAAAGGTAAGTGAAATTGAAGTGTATTATGAGTCACTGTGATGAGATTATGATTCTATTGAACTCATATAAACAGAATTTATTATTATTTCACTTGACTTTGAAAATGTAACGGTCATTTTTTATATGAGATAGCGGAGGAATCTATGTTTTACTTGCTTTGAAAATATTTTACGTTGTTTTTTCGTTACAGAACTTTTTTTTATGATACTTTAATACACGTTTTTGGTTAATATACAGCATTTATTTTAATTTAAATTTTTACACGCTTATTTACCTAAATCGGAACTGGAAAACGATTCGTACATAAGTATATTTATAAATTTATTTATTGATAAATGGGTGAAGCCCTTCACAACAACCTTAACAAGTACAAAAAACATATAAAGTAATAATATCAATGAAGTAAACATAACACAACTTTATAATTAAATTAACTCAGTTGATTTTAGTGCTTGTGTCTAATATTATATTATTTCTTTTCAAGATGGCACTAATAAGGCATCGCCCTGAAGAGGGGATATCAAATCAAGAAAATACTAACTCAAGTTTGGCTGCTAAAAATGTGGTGTCCGGAAGAGAGGTCCTACCGGGAAGAGCGATCCTGTCAAAAAGACCAGCCCTAGGAGATGTTGGTAACAAACTTTTAAATATAGGCAATAATAATGTCGTTACTAAGAAAGTCACAGCTATGGGCCCCCCTCAGATAGTACAAAAAAAAACCATCCCTATTATTGCCCCTACAAAACCCATTATCAAACCGCCACAAGAGAAAACGTCTAACACATATTTGAACAAACCCGTTTTAAAAAGACAGGAAAGTTTGATCAAACCTATCCACCAAGGGAATGAGAGTAAAATTACCGCACTGTCAAAATCTTATTCTTCCAAACATCTCATTGCCATCATTGACCCTGATGATAACCCCCGACACGACCCCCAAATGGTAACAGAGTATTTACCTGATATATTCAATCATTTGCGTGAATTGGAATGCAAGTACCCAATAGAGGAACATTATTTGGATGGTCATCAATCAACACCCAGAATGCGTGCAGTACTTATTAACTGGTTAGTAGAAGTTCATATGAATTTCAAGTTATACCATGATACTCTACACTTGTGTATAGCCATCGTCGATAGGTATTTACAGGCAAACAAACACGTTGGGAAGGAAACTCTACAGTTGGTTGGCATTGCTTCAATGCTGGTTGCAAGCAAGTACGAAGATATTTATACACCAGACATAGATGACTTTGCTTATGTCTGTGATGATACTTTTTCAAATAAACAAATCCTGCAAATGGAAAGAGACATTCTGATAAAACTTGACTTTAATTTAGGTCGCCCTCTATCATTGCATTTCCTGAGGCGATACAATAAAGTTGCACGAGCCCAATGCGAACATCATGCTCTCAGCAAGTATATTTTAGAATTAGCTCTATTAGACTATGACGTGTGTCATGTTCGACCTTCAATGCAAGCAGCTGCGGCTTGCTGTTTAGCTCTTGCTGTTTTAAACGGAATAATGGACATGACAAGAGTCTGGACACCTACTTTAGTTCATTATTCGACTTATGAATATTCTCAACTGAAAGCAGTAATCGTTAACTTAGCTCACCTGATTGTAAAAAGCGTAACATCAAAATACCAGACAATTCGTACAAAATATTCTAAGGCAAAATATGAGAAGATAAGTACGAACAGTAAATTAGATGGGCTACTCATTAGGAAGCTAACATTACATTCGATTAAAAAATGACTGGTTGCTAATATTAAGTTAAGATTTATTAAACAATTAGAGTGCTCACTATCTCTAATTGTTTTATAAATCTCATTTAATATTAATATGGAATCTATAACATTTTTGTACAGTATATATATATATACATGTCCTTTACTTATTGTGTTATTTTTTAATATTATTAATAACATATTTTAATTTTACTTGTATTTGTATTTTATTATACTTTTATTTGCATTAGCTGGATATATATCACCGTACCTGAAGTGTGAATTATAATTTATTGAAAATAAGTGAGAAAATCTATTGTATTATTTTTGAATATCACAATAAACGCATTTCAAACATACATTTATGTTCATTTTATTGTATTTTTATTTGTATTAGCTGGATATAAATCATCTTACCTGAAGTATGAATTACGATGTATTGATCTTATCGATTATTGATGTGTGTGTTAAAAAAAACGATTCAATTTTGTCAAGTCAAGTCAATTTCGTTTAATTAGATGGGTCTTTAATATTGTTCGATAAACAAGCTATATTTTTGTGTATTCATTTCTAAGTGATATATAGCCAGTAATAGGTATTTATTTTAATATGTATTTAGTTAATATGTTAGTCTTAGCTTACTAATGTTAAAAAGACTGGTTAGTTAACAATTAATTAAAATGTACATAAATAGATTGTTGCTGGATTCGTAACTGCCGTAGGATATTTTTATGTATTTAAATAATTTTGGTAGACATCATTTTAGAATATTCATATATTTATAAAATAATTTTGTAATTTTAGAAATACACTTGTTTTTTATAAAAAATTACTTTGATAGTGCAAAGGCAATTAAACTCTTTAAAATTCAAACGTCTATATTATTATCAACATCAACCCCAAAAGTAAACTTGTACAAGGCTCAAGAGTACTTCTCGTAGAAAGGGCTAAAAGCTGCTATCCATACCGTCTTTAAGGTTACCGTTACCGTCAAGTTTAGGGTTAGTGGGGTTGGCTGTTGCTTTATTATTTGAATGGAATGTAAATTTTTAATCTGTACGTCTATTCAAATTCATTAAAATTTATCAAACTTCTTGGTTTGGATTTTTCTATTGTTGATGATAAATAAAATTATTTTGCATATATAAAATATATGGCTCGAATAATATTTATTCACAAATGAGAATATGCTACTATTGATATTAATTATTTAATTTCATACAAAAGATTTATATTCAATAATTAAAAGGTTTATGTTTATACCAATAATGATCAGAATGAACTGTATTTTAGAAAAAGTAGTTTCGATTTAATGTATAAAGATTAGCATGGGATACAGTAAGTGAAATGTTAAGGTCCTTTGATAAAATTTCGTTAAAATAACGGGACTTTTTAATTATTTACAGTATACAGGAGGGTTGTACACACGAATCTAACAAAAATTATTTTTTTACGACTGCAGATAATTCTACTTTATTCATAGGTACCGTCATCTGGGGTACCACTTTTTACATTTTTTTTAATATAAAATAAACAATTATTTAAAGGTTGCTTCAAAATTTTTATTTTAGGTAGTATATGGGATACCCACACGATACTGTAATAATACTATCCTATCTACTCAAGTTTTTTCTTTATTATTAAACTGTGGTCCGCTTCACCCCGCGTTTGTGGTGAAGTGGACCACTCTCACATTAATCATGTCACTGCTAAACACCAAGGAAAGGGCGAAGTGGACCAGTAAATAGTAAAATGTATGTACATATAACAATATATAGAAGAAGGTAATGAAATAAAACATCTACAAATATTCCAATAATATATATTGGAAACAAATTAAAATAAATATCAATTAACAGATAAAATAACTTTTAAATTCTAAATCCAAATTCTAAAATTTCGAAGGAAATTATTATTGAATCTCGTCGTAATTCAAGTCCTTATTTAAAAATTTGTACCAGTCTCTCCTTAATGTCTGGCACTGTATTTTCGAAATAATAAGATTTTTCTCAGTGACAGATTTGTCTTGTATTGTAGGATAAGCAAAATATTTTTCTATCTTCCCATTAAATTTCCTAAGAAATTTTACGAAAAAGCTGTCTTGTTGGAGCTTTTCAAGGATCAATCCTGCATAATGTAAATTTCGTTTTCCCTTTTCTGCAGAAAACTTTACCAACATGAAATCCCCGGTTTCGATGTTACTCGTATCAATTGAATATTGTTTCTGTTCTTCTTTAGAAGGTGTCATTGTTTCAAGATCAGAGAACTCATCAATAACACACTCGATGAATCTGGAGGCTAGGCAACGCCTACTGAATATTATTGTAGCCTGTAACGTCAGCTCGTTTCGGGCCGCGTCAATTTTATCGCTGTTTATATCCTTAATACTGATCGCGCGGAATTAGAAATATTGTTTTTTGCGCTGAATAACGTTTTATTACAACGTTATGCTGTTTTTTACTATTTTTATATTAAAAATTTTTGTCATGTCCCCTATTGATAAGCCTTTTAAATAAAACTTGTTGAATTGAAATGGCTAACTGATGAAAATATGAATAATTTTTTTCTGAATCCACTTCGGCGCGAACCCGCTTAATATTTTGAGCAAATCTTTCTCGCAGTTCATCGTGTTTTGATAGAAAGCCTAATAAATTCATCTCCTGGAAAGCTGTTTTTAAATCTTTTCTCTGTTAGGCCCGTTCTACCCAAATATCCTTTTATTAAAAATTTTAAATCAGTCTTTGTGAGGGGAAAACCGGCACACAGAATCAAGGATTCTGATATTACCTTTTCGGTATCGCCTCTCAGAACAGTTTGACCTCCATATTTTAAAAGTTCCTTTAGGAGATCTCCTTTCAAGTGTAGTCCTAGGAATACAATATTTCTCGGAAATTTGTGTGATTGATTAATAACTCTTATTTCATCCAATGCCTTTTTCATATTTTCTGTATATTGACAGTTTCTTTTGCTGTGGTTTATACTTTCGCGGCACTTTTTATGTCCCATTTCATGGACCACTTTACCCCACCAAAGTATGTTTTATGATAAGTGCTGAGTGAGTAAAACAAAACACTTCCACTTCCATTTCTAGAATCCACTTAAACAGCAAAATTATCGTAAATATCTCACCTATCCATATACCACGATTATAGACTTGTAACAAATTTACTTTTCCTTCACGAACAGAGGTTTACCGAAAACGTACAATCGGCCATTAAACATTTCGTCTTAACTACAGGCGATGAAAACACTCCATCTGTGTTTTTATGCGCCGGGCCGATTAAACAATGCCTAGTTTTCTATATGTCAATAAAATTGATTTGAATTCTGAATCATAGATGCCGCTAATTCTTCATTCGGTCGGCGCGCCTGGGGGCTGCTTCGCCCCACAGGGTCCGCTTACCCACAGTTGACGGTAATCATGTGCGAGCCAAAAGATGCACTTTTCCATGATAGTGCGGAAAACATTTTTGTTTACATTTTTACCTGCCAGTGACATCAGCGTCTAGTACGCTGGCCGCTTGAGTTCCGTTCGGCTTGCCATAGGCGTGGAACCCTTAATATTGGCTCTAGGAAAAAAGTCGTAAATATCAAAATTCATATACTAACTCGAATGGGCTAATATACCTATACAAAACATATAGGTACCTGTTATGGTTATAATTATTTAATATGTTCGTTATTAATATGTTCGTTATGGATATAAAACAGTATTTTAAAGCTATATACCTGTGGTCCTGGTATTCCTGGCATCCCTGGTTGACCACTTTGTCCTGGTGGTCCTGGGAAACCTGATGGTCCTTCTTTTCCAGGTATTCCTGGAGCACCACTAGGACCTTCCGGACCTCTGTCGCCCGAAGCACCCCTTTCACCAGGCTAAAAATAACAACATTGATGTTATATATAGACCTATATATAGAATATACCCTAACTTTTTTATGGAATAAATTTGAAAAAAAGTAGATTGAAAGCAATATATTATATATTTATGATGTATATTATAATATGAAAATCTTGAGAAGAATATCTAATAGCAAGCAATATCAACCCACATTGAAATGTAACATAATTTTAATTATTAAAAGTCCCTTATTTTTTATGTATTGAGTAAAGTACATACTATCCCTGGAGGACCTGGATGACCCCGAGGTCCATAAATTCCGGGAGAACCACCGCTATCCAGTATTAGGTTGGCAATACCGCTGCTATCGCCCGGAGGTCCCGGTGGGCCTGGGGGGCCTGGCATACCGGTTTTACCCTCTAAACCAGGTAATCCCATTAGTCCACTAGTTCCTGGGACACCAGCTGCTCCCTAAAGACAATGACAATTATTTCTCTATATAATAATATAATGTCTATTTTTACTCACGGGATTCCCCGGATACCCCCTCGGTCCTACTGGACCCTGTGGACCACTACCACCAGGATCCCCTTTTTCTCCAGGTTTTCCAATATGCCCCATTGTTCCATCTCTTCCAGGTGGACCAGGACGGCCTTCTGGCCCTCTTGGTCCTGGTTCACCTCGGCTTCCGGGAGTGCCCTAGGCAAATAATTGTTAACATTCTTTGTTCATGTTTATCTGAAGTAATTTGGGAATATTCGTCGATGAATCTGGTAATACAGGTTATGAATCCGGTTAAGTTGCCAATACCCCCTCCTTCGTCGACGCGCGCTTCGTTGACTTTACCCCTACTCCTGACCCACGAGCTGAGAACGTGATCATGGAGATCTGGTGGGGCTAACCTTGATGAGTCAGTCAGACGGGGTTGTTGATTTGCTAACATGTATGTATATATGCTGTATCCAACGAGAGAATGGACTTGCACTCGAGCGAAAATTCGTCTGTTTTGGTCTTTTGGTCAGATCTCCGCCCCTTAGAACATTAGTTCAACGCCCTCAACGTCTTAATTGGCTCAGCAGGTAGCCAGGGCCGGCGCCTGGGTCCGATACCTACCTGGTACCTAATTATATAAAGTACCTACAGAAAAAAGGTACCTAAAGTACCTAGAGAAATATAACAAATATATAATCGATGAAACGGCCAAAGAACAGAATAAGATTGTACTCAGACTTCCACCGTATCATTGTGAACTGAACCCTATTGAAATGGTTTGGTCGATGGTCAAGGGGTACGTGAAAACTAACAATAAATCTTTCAAATTACCAGAGGTGAAACGATTGCTTGAAGAAGGCATTGCACGAGTAACATCTGAACATTGGAAGAATTTCATTCGTCACATTATAGAGGAAGAACATAGGTTTTGGGAACTTGACCATATTGTTGACAGTTTAATCGATGAAATCCCACCACTAATAATTCACGTAAATGGTCAAAGTGATTCTGATAGCAGCGATACAGACTAATTTAAATTTATAATTATATGAAACAATGGTCTATTTTAGGAATATTTAGGGTTTATATTACTTTCATAACGCTCATACATTTATAATAAATTTATGTTAAATAAATAAAATGTTTCCATGTTTTCAAAATAAAATTTATTTCACCTACTTACGAATTTATTTCGTCGAATGACGGTCCTGCGTAGCTCGTTACAGGGCCCCTCCTCTTTAGTCGCCGATGCACAAAGCAAGTCCATTCTCTCGTTGGATAGAGTATAAACATTTTTAGGCTTAATTTATTTTCTGTTTACTTTTATAAGAACATATTATTTTAAATAATTACCTTCATCTAAACTGATCAACAAAATAAACGTTACACTGCCAAATTTGCTCTGATTTTGGAACAGAATAAATCTGGATTGCCGCCGCCTATTTAGTTTCTGTTTGAAGTGTTAACTAGTACAATATTTTGTCTGCCGATCCTTGTTTGTACCAAGGACATATGTTTCATATAAAGTTTCTACAGGGCGGAAAATAAAACAGTGCTAAATTTCTGAAATTTCGGCATCGTCCCATTTCAACAAACATTTTTTTTTCTGGATTTCAACATGAATGTCATAAATTAGAACCTCATATCTCGAAACGGTTTTTGCGATTGTCGTTGATTTGCCTTATTTACACATCTTTCGTCGTGTATAATGGGTTTAAATTTTTTTCCAAGTAAAAAATGCCGCGCCGAGCAACCCGACAAAGGTTCCTCTGTCGGGCCACTTTTGAGCTTTGTCGGAGCGGCATTTTTTATTTGGAAAATAATTTGAAACGCACTATATAAAAAGGCGACTTAATTTGAATGTTTAAAAATCACCACGTGAAGTTTGCTAAACGTATATTATATGTATAAAATATTTATTATTTCTCTGTTTCTACCTTTTTTGTTTAATGTTTTGCTGGTTAATGTCTGCATTTGTTTTAATGTCTGCATTTGTTAATATATTTTTTGTATATATTTTAATAACCCTGTTGTCAAAATATGACTTTTTTTCCTGTGATTATGACTGTGTTGATTTGTATGATTACCATACCTCAATAAACTGTATTTTAAAAATTCTGCATTTTATAAAATTGCATAAAAAATACGTCTTGGCGGCTGGCCCCCCCCCAAGAATATTTTCTGGCTACGCCACTGCCTATAGGTGCAACGAGCAATTTTGGGAGTGCGGATTAAAGTAAGCACGGACTTCTTGAGAGTCTTGAGACAGTCGGTTATGGTATCCCTTTTGGAATTAGAGATTTGATATGATTATTTGGAGGCAAGATGTGATGTATTTAAGTTAGTTCCGGGTTCACGTGAATAGTGGGGTAAAGTGCGGTTGGCGATGTATGAATGGGGGCGGCGTCTTGAGCGTCGGCAGCGTCGATCCCCAGACCAGCAGGGGTGGCAAGCGCGCGCATGATATCGACCGATAGCAACCCCTGGCCGACACCCTTCGTACAAACGCCATGCAACACCATTTAGTTATTGCACTCTCTGAATAACACTTGTGTTACGTTTGGTAGTGTACGTTATGTAATAATATCAATCCTTGCATAATTATACTAATTAATAATAATTCCTACTACTATTGTCTATATTTAATCAATAGTAATAATATATAAATTATTTAAATTTATTAACGGTTTCATAGCTCGGTTCATTCTTGTACTCTAGGTTGGCTTAATAACCTTGTATCGTTAGAGTTTATTAAATTTAATCGTCTTTTATAAATAAGTGCAATCCTTTTTAAATATTATTTATAATATCTACTACTCGTCACTCATTCTAGTTAAAGATACTCATTTATCAAACAATCTTCAATCTCGCACTTTAGTGGATACGTTACAAACAGTTGAATTCTGATTTCGTTTACTACTTTGGGATTCATCAAATTCTACGGTAACGGTAAGTGCTTCATTACTTCTATATTTTGCATTCTTAAAACTCCCTGCAACCCATTGAAACCCTTTCCTGATAGCTGTTAGATATATACGAGTAGCCCGAGACATTACTGTACCTAGTAGTTGCATCAGCTTAATACGAAGCTTCGAGCAAGATTCACAAAATCGGAGAACGAAAATTACCTGCCGGTACTTACAACTTTAATGAAATACACTCGCATTGTCGATTTTAGCTCGAGCGGAGCGTAGTGGCTGGATTCGCGGAGTAGTGCGGGGTCCGGAAAATCGAGAAGGGAGTAGCTCGCGTGGATCAATACTAGAACCGGCCTGGCCAGAGCTGAATTCGATTATCATTTTCACTACTTTCATGTACTCAAAAACACCTCATGCTAATCTTACTGACACACGCACCTCTCGAATACTCTTTCTCTTAGGAAAAGAACCAGCGCTTAATCCGGTAATACAGTGTTAAAATACAGGCTTTCTGTTGAGAAATTCTAGGGATGACCTACCATCACCCACCACACCAACAGTGCACCTCATTCCTAAGTCACAGGATAGTCTTGTGCTGGCTCTTCAGTGTACGCAGGATGTATGATTCAACGTATGATGAAGTCGTCTGTATTTACAGCGAAATGGCATTTTAATTCCCGTGCATTCTGGACTGAGATGCTGCCGGTGTGATGGGCTGTATGCATCCGTGAAGGATGTGGGGCTTCTCAACAGAAAAATTTACATTAATGCAGAAATACACAAAAAACCATCATGTAATTTGTGCAGATTTAAACTTACCGGTTCCCCATCTTTTCCTGGAATTCCTTCTAATCCTTGAACACCTTGAGAACCAATTTGTCCTGGTGAACCAGATAATCCGGGAAATCCCCTTTCACCTTTCTCTCCAATTTCTCCAGGCGGGCCTGGCTCTCCTGCTAGCCCTGGTAGACCCCTCTCACCTGTGGCTGCCGCCGCTCCCGGTATCCCAGGGGCGCCTGGATATCCAGAGTCTCCTTTTTGACCAGGTACGCCAGCAAGACCGGGAGCTCCAGAGGGACCCTATTTGAGGGTAATTATTGCATTTAAATTTATATAATATATAATATGGAATAGAGGTTCTTTATTCGCTATGTGCAAGATCCGATAAGTGATATCTGGTGTCAGTAATCGGCAAACCCATTTTTATGTATTACCAAGTATGATAACATAAAAATCCTCGGCAAAATCATTTAATTGACAACAATGCGAATTATTTTTAGTAAGTATTTAATAACAATTATTTCTTTGTATCAAATTGCAAAAATCAGTAAGTATTACGTAATGAAAGTTTATTATTTCGGATTAAAAATGTTGGACTGGGCATGATTCTCGGTATACGGTGCCATTGTTATTACTACAATTACTACATGGTGTCAGATTCGCATGGCTTGTTTTGAAATTTTGAAGTAATTACAATGTGTTTTGTAAATTTAAGTAGGTAATGGTAGTATATAGAAAATATATTACTACGTTTTATATGGGTAATGGCATAGTGGTTATTGTCATAATAACCAATTATTTGGGGGCGGATATGTAATGGTGTGGGCAGAAATTTATTTCACCAATCACACAGAACTTGTTGTCATTAATGGATGCCTTACAGCTGTATGGTACATACAAGACATTTTAAACAACCACGTGGTTCCATATGCGCCATATATAGGGCAAGGCACTATTTTAATGCAGGACAATGCCAGACCTCATGTTGTGCAAAATTATATGGCAGAGGTCGGAATCGACACCATGCCGCACCATGCTAATAGCCCGGCCTTAAATCCAATAGAAAACCTCTGGGATAAACTTGGTAGAAAATTGCAAGAGGTACGTAATCAATTAGTCACCTTAGGAGACGTTGGCCGGAAAATGGTTCGAATTTGGGAAAAATTGGACCAAAATGGAATAAGCTGGACCATAATGGAAGCGTATTTTCCTCGATCGTCAGTCAATGCATCTGTGTTGAGATGTTTTTGCTTTCTCACAATGGAAATCCACTTTTCTCTTTTAATCAGCTTATGTCGATGTTTTGTGAAAGAATAGAATTTATACTGGCTGTTTTTATGTATTTTTACAACTAATAATACAACTTTTGCAAGCTCCCAGGTCTCAATAATGATATTACATATTATAAGATACAAATGTCGTGAATGCCGTGACCGTTAAAATGCAAGACTTTGCCACTGGGCACGAACAATCCTTCACCGCCTCCGCACCCAGCAGCTGCAAGGTCCCAATAGTTAATTGAAGTTGTAGATAAATTTTCATTTTAATTTTCACATGTGGTGAGATGAAGCATTGTTGGAAATGAAATAATAAAATCAAACTTTAGTATAACAATAATATGACAAGTGATGGTTAACATCAGTTAACAAATCAAACTAATTTTTTTATTTTCTAGACATCGGAAATTATAATTATCGAAGAAATTCTTACTGGTAATCCAATCAAGCCTGGAAGTCCTTGAGAACCTTGTGGGCCGATATATCCTAATTCTCCCTTTGGTCCTTCTGGTCCTGGATGCCCTTCCCTACCTTGTGGACCTCTAGGCCCCTCTAAACCAGGTAGTCCAGATAAACCTCGTTCTCCTATGATGTATGATTTTATCAAAAAATGTCAATATATAATAAGAAATTAATGTAGGAAAAAGTACTAGTCTTTTTGGCAAGTAAAATTTGAAAGTTATGTAAGAAAAACACCTAGGAGAAAAAGTTTTTCTGTCCTATCTTAAAAATGAATGAAAATATTGCACTAACAACTTTTGCAGGAGATTTTTTTTTGCATATATCTGCGTCAATGTGTTGAAGACATAATCTTCTCCTTATCTGTTATGTGGCATCCTTACAGCAGGTTTTTAATATCATTTGATACTTTTAATATCATTTGATCTCAAAATTATTACAAGATAGTAAATTATAACATTATAATAGTGTATTAATTTTTTTAATACATTCTTAAAATAATTAATTAGATCACTCACCTTGATCACCCTTTAGACCTTCTTCTCCTCTCTCGCCTTGATCACCTTTACTACCTTTTAAACCAGGAATACCAGGAAATCCAGGCTCTCCACGAGGTCCCTGTGGACCAGGTTCACCTGGGACTTCTTTACCATCAGTTTGAAATCCAGGATTTCCAGACAGTCCTGGTGGTCCCTTAAGAATACAGTGTTTAGCTTAAATATTAAATTTTTTTGCTAGAGTCCTAATTGTATATTTTCTGAGGCATATATTAACAGTATTTTAGTTGGGAAAAATATAGCTTCTTTTTATAATTGCAATTTTTCTCCAAATGAGCGTTTATTCGACCAACTTCAGAGGAATACAAATTATGTACCTACTAATTTTCTATAGATATATGTTTATTTTAAATTATAATATGCTTGAGATAGGGAACCGCTTTCTTTATTACTATTTTGTAAGTAAAATTCAAAACTATTAAAGGTGTCTCGAGTCTTGGGAACTATACTTACAGGAGGTCCAATGTATCCTCTTTCTCCTTGTATTCCAGGTTCGCCTCTTTCTCCCTTAGGTCCTAGTAACCCAGGTCGACCATCTTTACCATCATATCCAGGATTTCCATTTTCTCCAGGAAGTCCTCTTGGTCCAATAGGTCCCTCTTCACCTGGTAAGCCCTTTAACAACCCACATAATTATATTTGTTAGTATTACTATACATATCCATAAGCAGGTATTTCAACAGTACACTGGTGCTGGTTTAGTGGTGTCTCTTCTATTACAATGTGGTCTACATAGCTCCAAAATTAGTATAAATTTAAAATAATTGTAACATTGAATAAATTATTCAGTTTTGTACTATTTGGTTCATTGGTTCTTAACCATCCGAGATCCTTGTGAAATATTGTTTAACTGATGGATTTACTTATATACTTATTCAAAAAAATGTTTGGGTAAAATGTTTTCACTTATATTATCATACCGGAAGACCTCGTGGTCCTATGGACCCTGGAGGGCCTTGTATAGCCTCTCCATTTCTAGTCACAGTTTCTCCTGGTGGGCCTCTTGGTCCCGGAGGGCCCTCAATTCCTGGCAGGCCAGGGATACCGTCTGTACCTCTCTCCCCCTTAAGCCCCAGGGAACCACTGTCACCCTATAGATATAAATACATATAAATAGATACTGGTCTTATTTACTAGATAATATTTACCTTATCGCCTTTTAATCCTGGTAGTCCATCTTTACCTGGAATACTTGGTGTTCCAGGAGTGCCTGCAGGGCCTTTCATTCCAGGCATTCCTTGTAGTCCTGGACGACCCTATTGTTTTTATTATTTGGATAATTATATAATAAATTAATATTGTTTGACATCCAAAGTCTTCAAAATTATTATTATACTAGGTATAATAAATACTTAGCTTAGATATGCCAAAGTACCCACAAGGAAAAAAAATATGGCAATATTAATTTAGGTGGTACGTTTCTATAAGGATGCTATATTATGACTAATTAAGTAAGGTATTAAACAATCTGATAATTGGTCATTATTAAGAAATTATTTGGTAAGTATATTTTCACTGATTCTATATTTGACATAGACATTATTAGTTTAGATTATATGATTAGTTTATTTACAGATTATAGTAAGATAACAATTTATATCGGAAAAAATTCAGGAAGTTTTGAAAATGAAAAACATTTCTACCAATTTTCAAAACTTTCTGAACTTTGTCCAATACGAGCTGATATATTACAATTTTAACTGTTATTTTACTGAACAATTAGTATTTTAGTATATTTAGTTATGAAATTATTTTATTACTATAATATTATTAATACTTATTTGTATTCATGTACTATTGTATTTTAATATGTAGGGTGTTCTTCAGATCTCATTTATGTCCTGAAAAAGTTGTAAGAATCTATTTCGCTGTTGTTTTATTATTAAACTAAGCTAAAATATTTCATTTGCTTCTGCTATTCATTTGCATTTGCTATGCTAATAAGTGTTTCTGCTAGTATTTAGAAAAATTTCTTCATATAGTAAATTAATTGCAAAACTATCAAAAGTGTAATATATGTTGATGACCTGATGGTTTTTACAATTATTATTTAAAAAAAAATTATTCACACTATTAAAGGAGTAAAGTTAAAATCAACATACTCTTTCTCCATTAAGTCCCCTAGGTCCTTGCAGACCTGGCATGCCAGGAAATCCCACGTCTCCCCTGAAACCCACTGGACCCCTAGGTCCTGGTCTACCCTATTAAAAATTATTATTTTATAGGTAATTGCATCACATAATCATGCATAGACCTTTTTGACGTAAATATCTCCACCTCCTCCAAGTTGTTGGTTGCTGTTAATCTAAATACATGGCAGTTGTTATTAGCTCAACATTATGTTATTAAAACTAGTTAATACGTTACACTTTAGTTGTTATTTATTATTTATATAACAACAGGTAAACATACTGCATAGCCGGGTATCCCTGGTAGACCACGTTCACCTCTAGGGCCTACAGGGCCTACTCTTCCTGACGGGCCTGGTACTCCTATTTCGCCAGGTGGTCCCGGAAGACCCTTTTTTACAACACCCATAAATTTTATAAATGTTACATTTGCAATAAGTGTTATTATATTTTTAGAAATAGGTAATATTTCTAAAGGCAATAACATGACCTTACTGAGAAGCTGAACTGAATTATAATCTTTAAGAATTTTCTAGACAAAGGTAGAATATTCATGTATGGACCTCCCTTTTTTATACTGCAATAATCATATCGTAACAGCTAGTTTTTCAAAGAATTATTAAATAGTGTTTAATCTATGATTAGCAATTATGAGGTATGTTAATTTTGTATTAAAGTCAGGATATTTCTGACATTAAATGTAAATAGACCATATATATTGTTGACGATTGTACTCTCTGTATAGCAATAAAGGTCATAAGAATTTCTCTGAGATAAAGTTCTATATACACTCTTCTATATTCTTAAACGGCAATATCCTATATTATAATTGCCTATGAGCAGGCTCTTTCAGACGTTCTAGAAATCATTCATGGAGATACGGACTGAAAACTTTAACAAGTTAATGTCACCACAACAATATATTATGTAGGCCTAAAGTTGCCTATTGACTATGATAATTTCGTCAACTTACAATTTTTATAGATAAGTCACCTCCAGAACTTATCATCTCGATATATTTGAATAGGACTAATACCTATAAGAAATAATCCCATGACCATTTTTGTTTCTGATGGGTCAATACGAAATTATTTAATTATTTACTAAATTATTCCTGATCGTTTTTGACAAAGACCTACCTACTGTTATAATAAAAATACCTATATTCAATAAATTTTATGCTAATTACCAAATTTTACCAGCTTATTACATATTAAAAATAAAATTGTGTTTTATTGTGAGTCATAAGATAAATTGTTTAGAGTTAGAGATTCAAACAGTTTTGATCTTACATCGGTTCCATTGAATCCAGATGGTCCCCGAGGACAAATAACGTCACAGGACGGTTGTGGCGTCGGTGGTATACCTGCAGGCCTTGATGGAGGCCTTAAGGCTCTTGCTTTCTGAATAATAATGAAATCATCTTATAAAAAAGTTATATTAATATTAAATAAACTTACAGGTAGTTCTGTACACGTCTCTCTTTCTGGTCGAGTTGGATCACAGCTCATAACCATCCATTGAAGATCAATCTAAAAGAAAATTTAATTATCACCAAAAAAAGTCCTCCCCGGCGGGGAATCGAACCCCGGTCTCCCGCGTGACAGGCGGGGATACTTACCACTATACTACCGAGGACTTAGAATGTTTAGTATTAATGTAACACGCGGACCCTCAAAATTTTAAAGGAATAGGGTAGCCGCACACAATCAATATTAATGGAAAGAATATTGTTAATAGTAATTTGACAAAATTATTGGTGGTGTGGTGTGCGGAGTGTATTGATGGTTTGACGATAAGTATTGATGAAAATCTATTCTATAGTCTGTTCCTTTTAAGACAAGTTATTTTTAAAATCATTAACCCATTACCAGCACGTAATTCCTATATAAGATTAAAATGTGACAATTTGTCTCGATTTTCATCCAATTTTTAGCCACCGTGTTCTTTTTGATTTGATTTTTTTTTACTGAAAGTGCCAAAATTATTGCAATACGCGACTTTTTCTTAAAATTCATAATTTACAGAGTACGTTCCCACGATGCATACTTCGATCATGGCACCAGGCACTGACCAAAATAGTAGTAGTATCCATCAATATTATTGATTATTGTCAAACTTGGATTGTCAATAATATTTATTGTGTGCGGCTAGCCAATGTAGCCATGGTAGGTAACCTAATTAATATTAAATTTATAATAAAGCATGGTCTGTTGTATCTGCTTCAAATAACGTATACCCAGAGCTTAGGTATACTGTGTATATAAGCTGTGGTGTGGTCACAGTTTATAGCCTAAATTCCTTTGGCTATAAACTCAATAAACTGTGCTGTGGTACCTATACCTATGTGTACCTATGCGGGAAAGAGATATTGCTGATTATTTGATTAATGCTGATGTACTTATTAGATGATTAATAATTAGGTAGGTAATGAATGTGACAAGGCAAATTGAACATTTATTTTCATACGTAAAACTTTGGAGGCTGTCTATGAGATGGCATCAATTCAGAAAATAAATGCACTATTATTAATAAATGCCTATATTAATAAATGGATTTTGTAAAAAATATGTACTGACAAAATATGTATCTGCGACGGGCAGTTTTTTATCTTCTGATTATTTATAGTTCAGTTATCGGCTTAACTGGAGTTTATCGTAAATGAGCGTTTTATAATAATAGGTATATTATATTATATCGCGTTGAACACCAAACTGAGTTCTGAGTTTAACTCAACGGTTTAATCAGAGAACAGGAACCATCAATCGGTGGAGGGTATAGTGTATAGTCCCGAAGAAAGTTGTATGTGGTGTGGTATATCTAGTTTTAATTTGATGTGTCGCCGATGCCGTGTTGAAGTTTTGAAATTATATCCATATCTATGATTATCACCTAACTTGTTTGCAACATGGATCTATCTGATGCTTTGAGAGTCTTTAGAGCTAGTCATAATCATTTTGAATATTGGGATGACATGGAATTTGTACAGTGCTTCCGATTATCCAAGAGCTGGCGTATTAATTTTCAAAACAAATTGGATATCATTTATTACGCCTTGCACCCAACAAATCAGTAAATAAATTAATTGTATGTGTCCTAACTTGTAAACGTAAGGATTTCACAGAAGAAGGAACAAACTTCTGTGGATTTA
Source organism: Tetropium fuscum (assembly GCA_964058915.1). NCBI lineage: Eukaryota > Metazoa > Arthropoda > Insecta > Coleoptera > Cerambycidae > Tetropium > Tetropium fuscum. The sequence goes on from CAXKVY010003106.1 coordinate 27,458, forward strand.
CCGGATTTAGGTTCTCTGGTTTGTACATAATATATGCTAACACTTGGACTACCCGAATCGCATTATTTTGTCTATAAGTAGCTTTGATGAACCGGCGTGATAGTAGATATACCAACACCATCTGGTGTAAATACAAGTCTATTATGGCCGAGTGCACCGTCGGTGTTAATCCTGGATTACATTTTGCACATGTAAATGTGTACAATCTGCATGTAAATGTGTCAAAATAAGTCAGGCTTAACGTAATCCAGGATTAACACGTCCGGTGCACTCGGCCATTACAGAAACAAGCACCTATAAAACATGCGTTTAAATTTTACGTCAAACTTGTGTTTAAGCTTGTGTTTTAACTTAAATAACAGTTTAACTTTTAGGTATAAAACCGCCCTTAAACCGAGCACATTGAGGTCGCGATTTTGTAGAGTGAGAGGCAAATAGATGCATTTATTTTGATTAACTATGATTAATTAAAAAGCAATGTTTTACAATGAAAATATGCATTTTTATTGTTGCCACATTGTTTTCATTGCAAAGCACAGCACAGCACGGGCTTATAAGAAAATTTTAGGAGAAAAACATAATAGTTATCACTATAATTATTATAGCTAGTGCCTGAAACTAATTTGAATACCAGATCTTATGTAGCTTTTTAACTATTTATACCTAGTAAATCAAAATAAATGCTTCTATTTGCCTCTCAAACTACAAAATCCCAACCTTAATGATAGCCATTAGTAACGCAGGGAGACGTTTACTTAACGAGCCGAAGGCGAGGTGCGCAAATTGCCCCAGTTAATAATTACATTTAGAGCAACAGAAATCAACTATATATAATTGTGTATACTGATCTTTCCTTTAAACCTGTAACCTATAGCATGCAAGCCACACGCTTTACCGACTAGGCTACTACCGCTTTAGAAAACGTCTGATGAACTAAATATTTGAATTACACATCGAAGCATGCGCATAGCTATGTGTTGGTTTGGTTGTAACCACTGCGGTGCCTATAGCCGTTGCTACTTGCTACCAACGCTTATAGACTAAACAGGATTGCTTATCCCCATAAGCGCAACGTTAAACAAATCTAGGCCCCCACCACACTTTTGACGTCAGCGGATACGTACGGCGTAGGTTCATTGCCCCACCGGTGTATTTCCCGGCGTTTGTGTAGTGTGTCATTTGTACATTAACATCGTGCCTAGAGAAGCCTAGCATAAATTTCGAATCGACCGTTGGCGCAAAAGGATGCCGGCCGAACTTAACCGCTGACGTCAGATCTTGTCTAACAACACGGGCCGATAAGCAATCCTGTTAGTATATAATCCTTCACTTGCTACGGCGTTATGCCACAGCTTAAAATGTTTTATTGGCTGTGGTTATGCCACGGCCGGCAGCCAGGCTCATACTGCGGTGAAACATAATCACGACATATCAGAGATATAGAGGAAGGGAGAATGAGCTACGACGATTGCGCATCCTTATTTCTTGTTTGCTAACGGTGCATATTGACCTACAGAGATATTGACCCCATTTTTGACGTATGTGTTGTACTTGATGTGAAGGATTATCATTTTACCGATAAGAATTTGGTCGGTAAGAATATTTTATTGTATGTCAAGAGGCATAAGAGTCGCGTTTGGGTATTTACGAAGCAAATATAATTTCTAAATATTCATGTAGATAGTTATTAAATGAGTTCGCGGAATACTTGTACCTACTGTACCCTCTCATGAAGTATTTTTTGACCTATTTTCTTTGTCTATAAAAAAAATTATCACTGAATCTCAAAGAGATATCTAAAAGAATAGTTGACCGTGCCACTGGGCCAAATGAAGCCAATATGGCGGCTTACATAGTTACCCCACTTAGCGCATGCTGTAGCTCATTCTCCGCACTTCCATATCTATGCGGACTACATAGAATAGGTACCTATCTAACATGCATAATATATTAATCACAATAAAAAAAACTTACCGGAAACACGTGCTGTTAAAAATTAAGAAAACCTGTTATTAGTACAACATTATACATTAACGTGTTCTGTGTTTTTTGGTAAGAAAAAAAGCACTATTATTGTCATTTTATTGGCTTTTCAGGTTCTATTTGTGTATTTATTATTATTTCATTTACATATACGCATGATACAAATAAAGATAAAGTCCGTTCCACCTTTCATTGCGTGTATACGGTGCAATTTACGAAGTAGTATGAGATTCGTTCTCGCTCATACACATCTCAATCGGTACGTTGTGTGACGTTGTACTAAGAGATATAGAAGAGGGGAGAGGGCTTAGACGAGTGCGCATCCGCATTTCTCGATATGTTAAGGGAGCGGCCATATTGTCTCCACTTTTGACGTTTGTGTATTTGTATAGCTTTAATTAATGTTGTTATTCGAGTTTCTTGAACAATATGTCGTGCGCTGTGAAAAGTTGCAGGAACTCTAAAGCAATAAGTAGATGATGTGAAGGATTATCATTTAAACGGTATAAGAATTTGGCAGCCATGTTTTATTGTCAAGAGGCATCAGCGTAGCGTTTGGATATTTAGGAAGCAAATATATTTTTAAAATGTTCAGATAGATAGTTAATAAATAATGAGTTAACGGAATAAAAATATGTACCTACCTACTTAACTGTACTCTATATACTCGTGAAATATTCGTATTTGTCATATTTTCTGTCTTTATAAAAAATCGCTTAATTTAAACTAGGAACCTATCTGAACCTATCTGAAAGAATAATTATTGACGACGCCACTTAAAGTGGTGTCAATATGGCGTCTTACATAGTAATTCCACTTCGCGTATACTGAAGCTCATTCTCCCTCTTCTATAATCTCTGGTTGTAACTTGGTGACTTTATAGGTATGTATAATAGTGTATAGTGTCTATACGTTATTTATTTAATAGAAATAGTTAGCCCCCCCCCAATAAATGCGCGCGAAGATTGAATAGAATTATTTTATTGGTTAGATTTTTTTATAAGTCATAATACAACCAAACAACCAAACACACTACACACTGTTTCAAGAGCAGATTCCATCGGCATCGGTCTGCGATAATAATTTGTATCGTGTGAAACTGGTTATTGCATATATTGGTTTATATTAATGGGGAAGGGCTTAACTATTTCTGTTCCGTAAATAGAATATAGCATGCATTAAGTATAAAATATAAAATGGTACCTATTATATTGGCAATATATACAAGAACTTATGCATTTTTGTCAGTGTTTTTAGTGTGTAAAATTTTCGAGTCACAGAAGAAAACTCACCGGCATGGTTTCTTTGGAGTTGGCAAATTTAGATACGGAAATTTCCCCATTGGTATCAATAGGTCCTCTAGGGTCTAGTAACTCTTCTGAAAGTTGTTCACAATCAACATAGAGCTTTACCTTTTCTCTTGAAACACCAAAATGAATTTTATGCCAATTTTTGTCGAATACCTAAGAAAGAAAATAAAATGAAAAAATTATCGATCCTGCCAGGATTCGAACCTGGAATCTTCTGATCCGTAGTCAGACGCGTTATCCGTTGCGCCACAGGACCTTCTGCTTTCATTTTTATAGAATTGAAGGAAGTGGCGATTTGGGTACACAATAATTATTATAAACCCAATTAAATATTGCTTTTGTTTTTTATAACCTATAATGTGATGTATTTGTATTACTATTATAAGATACTTACTTGGGGATGGTCAAATGTGATGGTTTGCAACCTCCCTTCATAATTTGCTATCGAAAACTCAATAGTTTGGTTTCTGGGATTTAGTGAAATTAGAAATTGGGGTTTTAATTCTACATCTGTTACTCTTATAATATGCCATGTCGATTTGGGCAACCTTCTAGCTCGAAATGTTGCAATAAAGGAAAATTGGTCCGGTAGTCCTAATGGAAATATATCTCTGAAAGATAGAATAGCATCCATAGAAATAGATAGTTGTAAGCCCGGCTAGCTCAGTCGGTAGAGCATGAGACTCTTAATCTCAGGGTCGTGGGTTCGAGCCCCACGTTGGGCGCATTTTTTGTGTTTTTTATTAATTAATGTTAGTATAAAAACCACCACTCTAACGTAGAACTAAGATGCATTTTGTTGCCAATCACCAATGCAGTTATTCATAGGGTTAGCTAGTCGTAATAATGATTAATTATTACATTATTATGTATTAATAATAAATCACTGGTCGGTATCGCAAAGGCATTTCAATCTTAATTGACAGTATTATTAATTATTATTAAAGTGTCTAAATTGGCATATCTTTTGATCCATAATTATGAATGAATGCACCACATAGGAGTAATATAAAAATGATTAGGAAAGTCTTTGTTTTTTAATTTAAAATTTAATTATTTCCTCCAGTAATGTCATTTAGATTTTTAGTATTAGATTTTAGTTAGGTAGGTATGTAGATATTGTAGATGTAGATATGATTATTGATAATAATTTGCCAAACTTATTCATTCCGATAAAAGCCCTAAGAGCTCCGAAATAAAATATATTTTTAACAATGGCGTTTTCAGAAAAATTTGAATTTCGTTAGACCATCAATTGAAATGAAAAATATTTATACCTATGTACCTAAATAATTTTGTGGGTTGTTATAATGCTTTAAACTAATGGAATGTGGTGCTCAGTGGCGAGCGCAATTATCCTAATATAGGAAATAAAATAAAAAACAAGAATCTTATAATTCTCGTAGAACAGAACAGCTGCCCACAGCTGCATGGCGGAAAGGGTAAATTAAAGACTGGCTGGATGAAAGAAACATTGAACACGATGAATCACTATATCTAAAGCTGAATCGTTGACACTGGCAAGGCAACATTATAGTTTGTTGTGTGTAGTACTAGTTTGTATATCAGACGAAAACACTATACCTAAGGCTTATTGACATAGGGCAACGCAGAATTAAGGTAGAATGAATATGGGAGCGCAAAATTAAGAATCACTATAATTATAGTACCATTCACATAGAAACGTAAAACGTAGAATTAATGTCAGCAGCACATGCGCACTCACGAGATCCAGAAAAAAACAGTTGTATATTTTTACAGTTTTATAGGTTAACTTGGTTGTTTTGAAAGTGAAACGTGATTCCTATTTATCTTATAATACCAAGATGGGATGTAGATGAAGGAAGGAAGAAGGGATCTTAGATCTCGGCAGTAGTAATTCTTTTACGTTCTCAATAGAGACAATCACTATTCACTGGACATTCTGTTCCATATTGCAGGGTAAATAAAAAGTATTTCTCACAATTTTTCGTCTATATTTTTAGTTTTGCATGGCACAATAATTTAATAAACACCACCAACTCCAAAGCTCCACATACCCTCATTAAAATATGTCCAAACAAAACAATTAAGTGTTCAAACATTATTACAGAGCTCACAAGCGAAATTGTAAGCAAATTGTAAGAATTATTACTTCAAAAGCTTGAAGCTTGCTATGTTTTGCTGTTCCTACTAATTATATCCGAAAGCTTACTGTTGTGTTAATCCTGAACAAAGAACGGAAAACCTATATGGTAAACTTTTAAGTTTTACGTTAATTCTTACACTAATTCTACGTTTCCCTATGTGAATGATACTTTACTGTTGTTAGTTATAACCAATATACACCCTAATGTATAGTTAAGTTTATATTTGTGCAAATATAGGACCAACTTAAAAAAAGCGCCCTTTGTTAATGCGTTAGATATGGTAGGTGCTTAGGTTTTGCAATATATCGAAAATTGCACTTCCTGTATAAACGGCTTGTTCCTAACTAGTTCTGCATTAGAGTGGTCGGTTGGTTGCAATGTGGTAAACCACCTTGTGGGTAACGTCAAATCAGCATCTTTGTCCAGTCTGTAAGCTGTCTGCATCCGATTTGATCCTCTTACTTTGCTCACTCCAGGATACTGGGTTTCCATTAGATCCAATCGAAACTGCCTGATAAAGTCGTAAGCTTGTAAATCATCATCTCCTACTATAAAATTCGCACATGGCCGGCTAACGTCCTCTTCTATTATGTTTAATTCTATAATGGACAAAATAATACAATCACTATCCAAAAAGATATAGTCCACTGCATTTAGGATTTTTCTTCAGAGCAGTTCATACAAGAGCAAATATTGGTTTTACAGGTATGTTTTGGTGTCATGAATAAGTTCTCAAAAGTCCCCGAAGTGGGAGTGTAAGGATAACATTTGGCAACGCTGTAAAGGGCTAAAATCGTGCTCGGAAACCAATTTTTCGAGATATCTCGGTTTTCATTGCCTCTATGACAAAAATATAACAGGACAAAAGGAAGCTATGAAAATTCTTTATAAATAAGATACAGGGTTTTGAACTTATTTGATATCTACTTATTTGAACTTATGTGATATTATGGATAATTTAAGTACTCTATTCCACACCACTCTTGAGGTTGAGTACTAGGCGCGTTTTTTATGTGGTTTCCCCGGTAGGGCTAATCCACGACTGTCATACTTATTAAAATGTTGTCAAATTAATAATTTTCTTCTTGTCCGTTTTCTCCTTCTATAAATTCATCGATTTGTTCAAGGAAATCCGAGTCAATCTGAGAACTTTCAGTTTCTGCTTCAGTGACGGTTCTATTTCCGACGAGTTTTCAATCGGTTCAGCATTCAAGCAAGATTGTCCATGGCAGTTGCCGTAAACTGGTGAGCTTCCAACCTGAGATAGCCACACAATGGTCCACAACCTTTCGTACAGTTGCAGATAATCATATTCAGAAGGCGATCAGTCGCAGGAAGTTGGGATGTTGTTTTTGGCCACAATATGGTATTTTTTAACGTCCACCCTCACTCTTTAGGATTCAATACATTACCATTTCTGTACTTGAAAATAAACACGAATGAGATGCTGTTGAGCTGCGTCACGAGTGGGTGGTAATGAAGTCAGTATCACTAGGTAGTTTACTTTTTCTCACAGCTTTAATAAAGCAAGAATACCGATAGATGTCGATGGAAACTTCTTTAACTGGAGTGTTATAGATTGCGTGGAAAATTTATCGAGGAAACCATGCCAGGAGAAGTTCCAGTCTTGCTAAAAACTTCAGGTACAAGTTTCAAGTCCTGCCATTTTTTCATCACTTTCAAAGCTGCAGTCTTGCCTTTATTAAACAGAGCAACATATGTAGCATCACACCCAGAGAATGCATGCAGAAACAATATGTGATGTCGAATATCTTTATGGTGATCAAAGCTTCGTGAAGAATATATTTTTTGTTCGACCTTCCCTCTGCCTGGTTTAACAGAAAAAATCCTTTATTAATAGGTGTACGAGCAGTTAGAATTATAAGATCCACATCTCCTCCAACCACAACCGTAGTATTTTTACATGATTCATCAAGCGCTGTTTCGACTATCAAAATGTCAATCATCTTCAGCATGTCTAACAATATAATTACTTGCATCAAACTTTTCTGTCAACATGGAAATCAATCTGGTTATATTTTTATTATTGGAAAGGAGCTTATCTTGACTTACAGTTGCAACCATCTACGCTCATCAAACTGAATGTCAATAGATGAAGCTTTTGAGGCTCACCGAAGCTGCTCCATAGCCTTCACACTGTTGCTCATATTTTCACAACTATCAAAAACAATAATAGAGTTCGAGCCAAATTGAATTTGCACATAATTAACATATGCTTGGCAAATAGCACCGTAGGTTTTATGTTGATGCCATATATAACTCGGTGCAAGAGAGATCCCCCATCAACGATTTAAATGGCATTTTTGAGATCTGCAATACATTATATGAAATATATGATCTGAAATACATCAACTTCGTCAAAGAGTGACAACGGATACGGAGCTAATTCATACTCCAAGTAGGTGCGAAGCTCTTCATTATTTGTTATTTTCATAATAATCCTTTGAAACAACAATAACGGATCAATGGGCATTGTGGTATCATGGAATTTAATATTGCTATTGACAGTTAATAGTGGAAGCACTTCCATCTGCACGTGAGAATTTAACATCACAGAAATTGTTGCCAATTTTTTTCTCCATTGCAGTAGTTCCAATCCTATGACCATCATGACATGTTATTTTTCCAACACCAGTAACCCCTGTTGAAATCGACATAATTTTTGGCACAATTGGGAAGGGATTATGACAATTGAACCAATCTGATACTTTATGAACATCCTCAGTATCTCTCTTTATGCGAGATTCCCTTGCGTTAACATGCTGTTCCCCAGAGCGAGTCCACAATAGTTGCCGAGTCCTTCGCTGATGTTATTTGCAGTCAATAGTCCAAAAACCCATTTATTTACACTTTATTTTAAATGTGTAGTTTCAATGTTAACCTATTTTGTTATATTTCATACGAAGAAAAGACCCTGCATCTTTTTTATAGAGAATTTCCATAGCTTTCTTTTTATCTTGATGTATTTTTGTCGTACCCCTTTCACCCTTTCATGGAAAACCAACATTTCCGTTTGTATGAATTGGTCTGAAGATGCGGCTCATTTTTCACTAAATGCAGTGGACTAATAATGTGGCAAGTCCAAATAAAGAACTACACAGCAAGCCGCTCGAAACATAGGTAGGTATAAGTAGGTAGGTACCCATGCAAAATAAAAGTGGCATTTATATTTATGACTCGCGAACATACAAAAACTGAAGTCATGTTTTTACATTGTAACATTACCTGTCGAATTCGATGATGGAGGTGCGATTTGATTTGAAATTGCGAAATGTGAAAAAAACACGTTTTCGTATTTTTGGAAATGTGGCGGATATACAGTCATTATTTTATTTCTCCCATTCTATATTTCTGTTTGTAACAACTGCTTTGTTTTGAAATTTTGCATACATATAGGTAATACCTTGAAATATGACGAATCGATGGCCGTAGATAAAACTATACTATATAATATAATGTTGAGGTACCTATTTTGTAAAAAAATAGTAGGTATACTTATCACGTTAGGAAAATAAGTGATGCTTTATGTGCTAAGCGTGGAAAGTTCACTACGTTCGTCACTAGCTCACTTGTTCGTCAGACAATCCATGCGAAGCACTTACAGCAAAGTTAACGGAATAAAATATAAAGTTTGCTTAAAGTAGGTATCTTATGTCTTATTCTAATATCCTATCCCTATCTAATAAAACCAACTGAAAAAGTGTTTATTGAGCTAAATAAAGTAATAAATATAAAAATAAAAAAATATATTTCCTATAAAACAAAAAAAAACATATTTAAGTTTCTTCATATACATATATAAAAAATTCTGCATTATTTGGCAATCTTTTTGGTCAAACAAGTAATAATGTTAAAACTGCAGTAACACGTCAAAAAAAAGCTATAACGTAAAATAATTCCTTAGAACTACTTTATACCACAAACAATTAAAATATTGCAAATGCACAGAACTTAATATTTAGGCAGAAGCCTAAATAATTACTTTCCTAGATTTTATATTTGCAAATACATAGATAATTTCGTCGTAGTCTAAATTTAGTGAAAGTGATTATTTGATTGAAAGTATGGACACATTTGTTAATTTTTCCTGTCCTAAAGTGGATTTTAAATAGGACTGTACAAGCTTAGGTTTGCTAAAGGAACGCTCACACTTAATAGTTGTCAATGGAAGGATGAAAAATATTCTTAGAGCTATCTGCAAGTTAGGATAAATGTTTTCTAGAGATGTCATAGATACTTTGCAGGATTTCTAGGTCCCATTTAAAAAATTTTTTAAGCAGAGGATGGCCTTGGAATTTTAAACTTATTACTTCCATAAACTCATACACAATTAAGTCATCTGTATATATTAATACTAAATCTGCAGGTTTCTTCCTTAATTCCTCCGTTGCCATTGAGTCCATAGCACGTCTGTTTAGGAAACCAAAATCATATGTTACATTATGAAGCACAAAAATCTTTCCTCCATCTGTGTAGTACCTAACTGAATCAATGACTTGAAGGAACCCAATTTTTAAATTTGTTTTATATCAAAAAGGTGTTTTTCGGTAAAGACAAAGTTTGATTTTTTATTATCGAATTTGTAATGTACTCTTCTTGCTTTCGGTGCTCCTTAAGCGTTGCGCCTGTGGAACATGCCTAGAGACTCTTCAATAGGGTCTCTACACATGCCACCTTCGCCACGCCACAGTTACGGGAGTTATAGGTATTACTCTTTCCTGCATCGTCTAAATTGAAAAATATCATAATATTGTGTTTACTGTATACTGTTAATATGGATAATGTAGACTATTAAATGTAAATTTCAATTGAGATTTGATAGGAAATTAAGATATCGGTTCTCTATTGTTTCGTAACATCCAAGCGGACTCCAGATTCGAGCCAGGTTCGTGTTATATTATGGTGGTAATAAAATGCACCCACAACCATTTCAACAATACCATTTCCTTTTAAAATACAGCTATTTACAATACTTTTAATATTTATATCTACCTAAAATAGGCAGTTACTACCCACGTTCAATCCTCTAGCACTTTCTTAAATATAATATATAGTATAATAGTGGGCAATATTCACGTGTCTCATGTACATACCTATAATAATGCAAATGAAAGGATCAGAGAGAAGATCTTGAAGATGTTTTTCAAAGCGTAAGCTGCTGCGCAAGGAGTGGGTGTAGATTTACCATCTCTAACAATCTGATAGCCATTGTTGTATTTTAGAGTTTATGGAACAACACTATTTTAATATTTCTCAAGTAACATGATTTTGTAACCATTATATTAGCTACTTCAGAGTTCTAACATCCCCTGTTATTATTTTATCTTGACAATTCAACTCAACATTTTTCACCAATGTAATTTAGCCTATGCAATAGCATATTACAGTGACAATTGACCTCATCGTTTTTCACCAATGTAATTCAGCCAATGCGATAGCATATTACAATGACATTTTTTACGTCAAATGAGAGGCAACAGAGTATTCTAGTGACAATATTTATGTCAGATAAACGCCAAAAAAAAAATGAATTTTATTTCAACAAGAACAATCAAACTGGTCCCAATTTAACTTAACTATGGCATCTTTTTGTATTACTTGCAGTTAAATTTGCTACTTCTTCGCGAATTGTAGGTACTTAAATCGTGGTTACCAAACCGGTTCATTTTGGAAATTACACGAAGCGCACTACAAGAAATTAAATTATGTCAGATAAACGTCAAATAAATTATCAGCACATGGCATTTATTTATAATTATACTATTTTATTTTATTTCAAAATTAACATTCTTGTTTCATTGAATTGTCCTCCGAATACAACTCGTGCTCTCAGTTTTGCTTCAATATTTGTCATTCATTCATTCTTTACTCGTTGCTACTGTTTTTGGAAAATAGGATAGAAAATAGAATATATAATAAATAATTTCGTCGCAGGAGCAACTCGTATTCAGAATGTCGACAAAATATTGTCGACAACAGCCAGAGCACTTGTGGTATTATATATGAATAAAAACCGTAGTTCCAATCTTAGGCAAGGCTATACAGTGGCAGTGGATAATACCAATAGGACACCTATTTTTTCTAATGTAAATCTGTCTCTATTGAATATTTAATGAGTACCCGATATAAAACAGCACTTTTATTCTTTTACTGTTTTATTTTAATACTGTTGTTATGTTGCTAGGGCAAATAATGCATGGCCAATGAGACAAAGTGCACTCCATTATAATAATAACAAAAATTCGGTGGTTAGCAATTTAAAAAAGTACGGAAATCAATGGAGCACAATTAATAGAAATCCTGGATCAGACTACAAAGGATATCCAACAACAAGAAACTAACTATTAATATTTCGTTATTGCACCATTTATATTTATAACATATCTTCTATAAGTCTGCTTGGCATACCAGAAGAAAGATAATTTAATTTTACATAACTGGGCATCAAGAAATACAGGGTGTTCTATTTGGAAAAAAGTTTTCGCAGTTTGAAACTATAGCTAAATGTGGCATGGAAAATGTAACTCTTGGTATATTATTTTCGTTTCTATTTTAATCTAAGTTTTAAAAAAATTGGTGGAAAAAAATCCTAGAAAGTTGAATTTTTTTTTTCTTCCTTTACAGGGCAGACGTATATCAAAAGTCCCCAAGGGTGGGGGGTGAGTAGGACTAACCGTAAGTGAGTTTATTAGGCTGATAAAAGAAAAATCATTTCACAAAAGTGAAGTATGTGCATTTAGAGTATTGTACTGTACAAGATTGATAATACTGACTTAATAGATGATTTGAATAAAACAGTAAATTAAATTTATTGGGTCCAACACTTCATTAGACTGGAGAGGAGGTTCTATAGCTATTCTATACTGTCTTGTTTAGTACAATATCAATAGATAGTTGATTTAATATAAATGATTTGAGTAAAACACATTAAATTGAATGTATTGATTCCAAGGCGTCCTCATAAGCATTTTCATCTTCATCCTAAACATTGAAAACCTAGTTACAATCTTGTGAATTACAATATTAAGAGACAGATGATTTAATGTAGATAATTTGAATAAAACTTACAGTATCCTCATATGCCAGATTGCCGACTTCAACTAGAGGGCCGTTCGGGCACGCGCCCTCACAGTTATAGCATACTGAAGAGCAATTGATGCCTGCCTTGCGGCATCCGCAACGTGCACCACCTTTGGTGCAACTGCACCGCCTTTGGTGCAACTGCAGAATATTGTTGAAAGGATTGCAGCTGGGGCAGGTTGATCTAAGGTTGTCAAGGGATGAATATCTCCATCTGCTCCTTTTATCCAACCCCAATCAGTAGGTTTGAGTTTGTTGCCCAACCATTCTTGAACTTGCAAATAGACTCTGTATGAGTGTTGCAGTGCAGAACCCTTTGTTGGAGATAGGGAGGGGAGGTTTGGCTTCTCCCTTGTGGAGGATTTTAGGAATGCTGCGTAGCGCTGTTTGTTCATATCTGTTATTCTAGCGTTGTACATTGCTAGAAAGATCTGCTCCCCGGCATTTGCAACTTCCTTAGGTGTTGAAGTCTTTGTGTAAAATACGTTGGAGAGTAAATGCAGGGCGTTGTTCCTTATGAATAATTTAGCAAATGTTGACTTGCCTTTTCGGAAAATCGCACAGGTGGTTTCGCAGCCACTAAACGCGTGAATGAACAAAATGCTCTTGGAAATATCAAGTGCTTGCAATTCCTTGGAAGAATAAGTTTTGCTTTCCTCCTTTCCCCTACCAGGTTTGAAAAAAAATATCTCTCGTTCCCTTGGAGCTAACGCTACCAGCAGAACTAGCAGATCCACATCCTCGCCGACGACAATCGTAGAACAACCACATTCTGCTTTTTCCAAGGCGCATCGTACGATAGTTGTATCTGCGTCAGAATCGGCCTGTCTAACTTCAGTCCCCTCTGAAATCAGTTTCCGAGACAGCAATCTGATAAACCTGTCCTTATTTTTTTCATTGCCTAAGAAGTGTTGTTGCTGAGTCGTCACTGCCATTTCTTTAGTGAAATCAATGTCGACTGATGCGGCGTTGGTGATGGGGCGACGTTTCTGTTCTGCACGTTTTGTGCTGTTGGCGGTGTCTAAGTAGCCGTCAAAAACAACTGTGCAGAATTCCCCATAATGTTTTTTAATATAATAATGCTTGCCTTACATGGTAATAGTAGGTTCCTGATGCGGCGTTGGTGATGGTGCGACGTTTCTGTTCTGCACGTTTTGTGCTGTTGGCGGTGTCTAAGTAGCCGTCAAAAACAACTGTGCAGCATTCCCCATAATGTTTTTTAATATAATAATGCTTGCCTTACATGGTAATAGTAGGTTCAGCACCTATTATGTGATAATTTTGTTATTATTATTATCTGATTCTGTAGAATATTTTGCCAGTTTAATTTTTTATAAGAAAGTAAAAACCGATGGGAGTGACCGTTTACGCGATATAAGCAAAAGACTGAACAATTTTAACTCACCCCCCTCCTTCACCCCCCACCTTCGGGGACTTTTGATATGTCTACCTAAGTGTAAAGGAAGCGTTTAAAAAAAGTTCCAACTCTCTAGGAATTTTTTGCACCGATCGCCCTATTTTTATTTAATTTGACTAGGCTAAAGTGATTTTTCTTTTATCAGCCTAATAAACTCGCTTACGGTTAGTTCTACGACAAAAATGCAAAGGAACATTTTTATATGAAATCTTATCAGCTTTCATTTTGTAAGAGGGTAAAAAACGATAGGAGTAATCGTTTCCGAGATATAAGCAAAAAACTGAACTATGGTACCTTTAAACCCCCCCCCCCTTTCTCTAGCTCACCCCCCACCTTCGGGGACTTTTGATATATGTCTACCTATGTGTAAAGGAAGCGTTTAAAAAAAGTTCCACCTCTCTAGGAATTTTTTCCACCGATCGCCCTATTTTTGTTTAATTTGACTAGGCTATTAGTGTAGAATCTAAAAAAGTTTTGGTGAAATAGAAAAAAAATCAATGAGGTAGGGGAGGGCGGCGGATTTTCTTAGGGCCTTGGGCGCCAAATTGGGTTAATACGCCCTTGCATATAAAAAAAGTTATAAAGCTCCTTCCAGACTTTTCCGTCTGTCATTTTTTTCTTAAAATGGTGAATATCTCCGAAACCTGAGGGTTTAGCCTTTACACGTGTTTTTGCCTCAAAATTTTGCGCTCTTTCCGCATTAAAAAAATATATAGGGTGTTCCATTTAAAGTAAGAAAGTTAGTTGCTATCCGGGAGATATGGAACACCCTGTACATTCACCAATATTTTTAAAAAACGCCAAAAAATTATACCAACAACCTGGGATAACACATTTTTCTCTTATAAATAGCAAAGACGCTACAGAGTAAATACGCACTAAAAACTCACCCTGTATAATATATATATTTTACTTATTAATTATAAATATAGCTAGTAATGGTTTTAAAAATATATTCTGAGTATACTTACGTCCCCTAATTGACCTAATAATTTGAAAATAAATTAATAGCCTAATTGTTTGCCGCCATCTGAAACAAAATACATCCATAATTAGAATAAATGTCTGCATACTCTCATTTACATTTTCATATCAATTTGTACAATTCGTAATTGCTCGCTTGTATAATATATTATAATGTATACCGGCTGTCGGTTATGAGGCTCATGCCAAAATGTCTTTGTTAAGATACACTCAGAGGCACAAAATTCGATCCATCTACAGTTTACCAGAAATTCACTTGAAAATATTTTCCAGTGCAAGGGCAGTATTTAACATCAGTAAGTCACATCAAATTGTTGTTCTGGCAGGCTATAAAATCTAGTATATCAACAAAAATACAGACAGAGCATCAGTTTTTGGCCACTAATAAAGTAAATATTGCCAACAGTTATATGACATTCTGAGCAACTATTTAGATAATAAAACATCTAAAAAATACTTGAACATCAACATGTATAACCTTGCAACGGGAGCTGAGCGTAAAATTAAGTAAAAATAAACATCTGTAATAGTATTTAAAAAAGTGTTGAAAACTAATCTTTTCAGTCTTTTCACACGAGTGAGACAGTTTGGTGGGACGAGCCGAATGAGTGTGAAAATAATTTTTCGGTGAAACATCTATTTCTGGACGTATAATGAATGATATTTTTTATTATATATACTTCTTTGAATACGAACATATAAAAACAAAACATTAAATAGACAGGTACGAAAGACACTTTAATTTAAACATTTTTATTCTCATAATAATTACAGGAAGAAAAAAATAACTAATAGAGTAAGAATATTTTTTTAAAGTAAGTTTAGTCCTTTTGGAGTTTAATTTTGTGAAACTGCACTTATGAAGCTGACTATTTGCAAATGTTTGGATTTTCTTCAACGAATGATACAGTTGTTGTATTTTGCGAGTGAGAAGGGTTAAACAGTTTTCGTGATTCTCAATTTTTCTTTGTATGGATTCATCTATAAATCCTTCGGCTACATTGGAAGAATACCATCTTCCGTGACTCTCTGGAGTGAGCCGAACCTAGAGTTGCCGAATAACGCCTCATTCCATGCTCAGCATATTTTCTGGGACATTTATTTTTAGGTATTCTGCAACAATTTTCGGAACGCCACTGATGGTATGGCATCCAACGTGTTGATCGTAACACCTGACGTTTCTATGTCCAACAAGTAATCTTGTGCTGTTCATATTTTAGGTCATAGGGTTGCATATTTACGATAAAGTGGGCAGGGGTCAAATGTACATCATTCATTGCTAATGGTGAAACCTCTTGATGTATCAGTTTTTCCCATCTCGTAAAAATACGACAATAAAGCGCTCTTTATCTACCACATAGGTAGTCTAAATTTAAAAGTATTATATCATCTCTTATCGACACCTACCAAAGATCCCCAACACTAAAATTGCTTTTGGTAGTAGATATTGTTCATCGGGAGTTTCACATAAAAATTTGGTTACTTGTTCTGCATTATCTACCACATAGTCTAAATTTAAACGTATTATATCATCTCTTCGATGTCAACCAAAGATCCCAAACACTAAAATTACTTTTGGTAGTTTTGAATATTATTCATCTCGAGTACCTACTACATAAAAATTTGGTTACTTGTTCTGCTGTTAAAACTTTGGATCTTTTCGGTATATATCCTACAGCTTGACGCTTCAAGCAAAAGCAATAGTTTTTGAATATTTTTTTATGTTAGCACTCTTTTTTACGGCCAAACAACTCTTTAGCATTGAGAATCTACTCTATAACGTGGGAGATTTCATAGACTTAGCTTTCTCGATAAAGTAGACTATACAGGGTGAGTCAGTTTTTTGTAGACAAACTTTAACAGGGGATAGAACGCACGTTTTTAAAAAAGAAAAGTGCCTATAAAGATATGGCCGATCTAGCTTCCTAAGGAAGATGTGTAATATTTTCTGAACGGAATGATATACTAAATCTTTACACATACTCACTAAATATTTTACACATATCTTAACCTGCATAGGATCAACATGTTGTATCGTTCCTGTCGAAAATACTATAGTGGATGTTACTTTCTTCGGGTACTTCGACTATTCTGCATAATAGAACTTTTTTTTCGTACGCCACTGACATTATCTGATACATATTTCTAAAATAACGGCCCCTTAGTAACATTTTGATCTCTTGTAATTTTGCTCTAACTACGACAGTTTTAGAGATATTGGCCGTTGTTTCTCTGACAGTGTAATGTCGTTATTATATTTTTTTTCTCGAATTTTCTTTATGACTTATAAACGAACGCTTAGATTTTTTCATGTTTGGGGGATAATGCCTATTAATTAAGGCGCATAAAACAAGCGGTAAGAATGTTCAAAAACTTGCACAGTGGCGGGGTGGAAGGGGTGCTCCACCCCTTTCGTAAACAGAACATCTACGCCAAAGACTATTTAAAAAAAAACTGTTATTTTCATTATCTACATACAGTTTAACAAAAATAATGTCCCTTCTTCTGTTTCGAAATTCCTGTGCGGTTCCTAGTTATTTTGATTTTTAGTGTTTGATGTGGTACTAAATTAAGTAATTTATTTATTAGCAATAATAATTATCGGCTAAATATTTAATTCTTTCAACGAAACCTACCTAAATATGGTGTGTTAAGGATTCTAAACAGCCGAAATCTCTTATTCTTTATCTTTTTCCAATGCAGTCAAAATAAATATTTGTTATATCAAGCCTTACTCAAATACAATACTTTTATATGTTGAAATCTGTTAAATTACAAATGTACTTACAATACAATAGATTATTGTGCAGTTGCCGTATTGTGCAAAAATTTCCTTTAAGTTTTATTAAACTTGTGCATGTACCAATTTCTGTTTCAATTTTTGTTGTTGTTTGCTAAATAATTTCCATTTAAAACTAGCGTATTTGTAACTGTACGTAATAATTGCAACAAAATATTATACTCCTTGGAAAACAAGTAAGCATTATGTCATATTTTGAAACGACAGTTTGACGTATTACAAGTTTATCTACAAACAATTTTGCTTCATCTTGAATATTTTCACTGTTATTAATTATTATTTTTAAGATTAAAAAGTTATTTTATGTGATTTGCCAGATTTTAATTAGTGTAACATGCCGTTTACATTTACAAATAGCGAACAAGCCGACATTCATTTTATTTATGGGTTCGCAAATGGGAATTCAAGATACGCAGCTAGGGAGTATCGAAGAAGATTTCAAAATAGACGACAACCTCATCATTCCGTTTTTGCGAGTATCCACCGTCGGTGATTTGTTAACCAGGGTTTGAAAAATGTACCCGGGGGCCGACAGAACAACCGTGGACGAGATAGAGACCGTATATTGCGGGAATTTAATAGGAATCCAACGATAAGTACTCGACGTGCTTCTATTGCTCTTGGTATTTCCCAAAGTAAAATTTCCCGGGTTTTAAAACGGGATCACAGACGCCCATATCATTTTCAACCTGTTCAAGGTTTATGTCCAGGTGACGCTGAACGAAGACTTACTTATTGTAGGTGGGTTCTTAACTCCATTCAAAATAATAGGGATTTCTTATCCAATATACTGTGGACTGATGAATCTTGTTTTACTCGTCGTGGTATAGTAAATTTTCACAATCTGCATGTATGGGCACATGAAAACCCACATGCCATTCGACCACGAAGTTTTCAACATGAATTTAGTACAAATGTCTGGATTGGAATTTACGGCAACCACGTGTTTGGACCTTATTTCTTGCCACAACGTGTAAATTCAGAAAATTTCCTACAATTTTTAGAAGAACACCATGGTAATATATAGGAAGTCATTCCGTTGAATTTAAGAAGACAGTCTTGGATTCAACTTGATGGGTGCCCGGCCCATTATGGCAGAAATGTAAGAAATTGGCTAAACAATAACTATCCAGGGAGGTGGATAGGTCGTGGAGGTCCAGTGGCGTGGCCTCCCAGATCCCCCGATTTAACACCACTTGAATTTTTTGTGTGGGGATTCATTAAGGAAATAGTGTATACCACTCCGGTTAATACACTTGAGGAACTTCAAAATCGCATTAGAGATGCTTGCAATGAAATAAGGGTGCATCATTTAGTTAACTTAAGACGTTCTATGATACGTCGCAGTGAAATGTGTATTGAGAAGAACGGTTTACATTTTGAACAAAGTATCTAATTTTATGTATGTAGGTACTAGTGTTATTGTTATTAATTCTTGTAATTGTTATTTATAAATCATTATTGCTAACAATTGTTATTTATTCCACAATTATTATTGTTAATTAAATATTGCTATAAATTCAAAAATGTTTATATCTCCATAAACATTAACATCAATGCTCATCTAATGTTTTTTTTTGTAATTGTAATTACTTGGAAAGAGATAAAGAGATTTCGGCTTTTTAGAATCCTTAACAAACCATATTTAGGTAGGTTTCGTTGAAAGAATTAAATATTTAGCCGATAATTGCTAATAAATAAATTACTTAATTTAGTACCACATCACACACTAAAAATCAAAATAACTAGGAAACGCACAGGAATTTCGAAACAGAAGAAGGGACACTATTTTTGTTAAACTGTATGTAGATAACAGTTTCTTTTAAATAGTCTTTGGCGTAGAAGTTCTGTTTACGAAAGGGGTGGAGCACCCCTTCCACCCCGCCACTGTGCAAGTTTTTGAACATTCTTACCGCTTGTTTTATGCGCCTTAATTAATAGGCATTATCCCCCAAATATGAAAAAATCTAAGCGTTCGTTTATAAGTCATAAAGAAAATTCGAGAAAAAAAAATTATAATAACGACATTACACTGTCAGAGAAACAACGGCCAATATCTCGAAAACTGTCATAGTTAGAGCAAAATTACAAGAGATCAAAATTGTTACTAAGGGGCCGTTATTTTAGAAATATGTATCAGATAATGTCAGTGGCGTACGAAAAAAAAGTTCTATTATGCAGAATAGTCGAAGTACCCGAAAAAAGTAACATCCACTATAGTATTTTCGACAGGAACAATACAACATGTTGATCCTATACAGGTTAAGATATGTGTAAAATATTTAGTGAATATATCATTCCATTCAGAAAATATTACACAATAATGTAAAAAAAAATTACATTTTAACACCCTGTATCTTCCTTAGGAAGCTAGATCGGCCATATCTTTATAGGCACTTTTCTTTTTAAAAACGTGCGTTCTATCCCCTGTTAAAGTTTGTCTACAAAAAACTGACTCACCCTGTATATAGAAGAATATCGTCACTTACGGATTTGATTTTGTTCAGATTCCGCCATTCAGTAAAAAATTGATATTCATGTTCATATCTTGACTTGGATTTTATGAACGCGAATTTATTACCAGAAATTCGCGTTCATTTGTGTCACTTGCTCTAGGAAGTTATCGGGAATTTCGGGATTTTGTACTGAGTAAATTTTATCGGTATAAATTTAATTTACAGAAAATAAACAATGCAGACAATACAGTGTTTGGCATGTATGATGCGTTTCCATGGTTACTATCAAATTATTTCAAAGATGATTTGTTTTAAATTAGTCCATGTCAGATAAGGTGGACAAAACGTCAAAAAATTACAGAAATGTATCTAAATAATCAAACATGTACGAATTAAAATACAAAATAGGTAGGTACATGTTAAATATTAGATAAAATATAATTTTTTTAAAATTTTGTTTTCTTTGCTGTTTATTTCTATTTTAAAGCCATGTTCGGTATTTTTATTCAGCGCACGGAAAGAATCGAAGATCAGGAAAACTTTTTTCATTCTCCCCTCTACGAAAAAATATATTTTTTTAAATAGCCAAGCGAAAGTAAAACATGCTAGGTTATCGGTTGCTAAATATGAAAAACACTCGTTCCCTGGACGACGAAAAATTAAAAATGTCAAATTAGTAATATCAAATGTTTATTATTTATAGTGGAATTTAAATGTAATGTTACAATAACAATGTTATATGTTCCTGAAAGATTTAACGACAAATGTTTATTGAAATCCTATTCAAAAGCGTCTTTGGAAATGTCGACTTATTGCAATAACCCCTCTAATAGAGGTGTTGTTGCTTATTGTCAATTTGCGCAACATGATCATTAAATTCTGTTTCTGAATAGCATATTTGCTTTGCCGAACAGATATCGATTTATCGTGCATGATTTAATTAGCAACTTCTATTTTATGGATACTGAATCTGTTATATATCCTTCCGCTACCTCTGACGACTTCCACACACAAGTTTCGAAATATTCTAGTTATTATTTAATGAAAAAGTAAATTTCAACATTGAGTATCCTGTGACCATAATGTATCTTAGAAGGGGACAACGTGTTTGATTTTTCTAAGAAAAATACCAATAATATATCTTATCCGTTATTGTGGACACATTTTGTTGTACCTACACCATTTGATGTAATTTTCATAGGCTTGATTGTAATTGTAATGTAATGGTCATTTGTCAGTAACAAACTTCTTCACACAATAATTGCTGCTTCTTCAATGGACCTAATTTTTAACTAAATTCTAACCAAATATTATGAAAAGACTTTATATTGGACAATAATTATTTGATAACTGTCAAAATATAATTTTTGTTGACATAAATGTTACCAAAGTAACGTTAAAAACAACACTGTGATATCCGCCTTGTACCCATTTTATTACAGTCTACAGAGGATTTTCAGCACCTTTAAATTGTGTGTTTTGTATAAAATCGAGGGAAGAATGAAAAATTTAATACATTACATGCTCTAAAAGCCCTTTTAGGTCCTCGGAGGTATTTAATAATTCATTTAAATACACCTGGCACCTTAAAGTAAGCTTTCGCAGCTTGGAATGTAAAAAATAACTATTTCGTTGTTTCTTAAATCTTATTACTAATATATATGAAAATAAGGTGTCTTCAAATAGGTATAAGAAATAGTATCTATTGTCCAACTCGCACAAAATTGGCGCTTCCCATGCCTGCGAAGAAATCGGAATGTCGCCCATGTCAAACAACCGTGCGCTTTTCGATTCTTGTAAGAACTAGTGCAGAAAATAGACTTTCGCGCACGGCTACACGAGGTTTCCGCATGCTTCAAGTATACTTTTCCTCACGTGCACGTCGTTGTTTAAAATAGCCCACTTTCCGCTTTCCTCCGCATGCAAAAGCTCCATTTTTAAAACCATAAGAAATGGCGAGTGCGCTGGTCATAAACCTAATTTATAGATATTTAAATAAATATTTTATATCGGATCGGATATTTTATATCAGAGCAAAAAAATATTTTCTATCGGATCAAATTGTGAATTGTGAAAACCATTCTCGAATCAATATAATCATCATAAAAATCAGTCCAGCCATTAAGTTGTTCAATGACAACAGGTATTTAATAATTCATTTAAATACACCTGCCACCTTAAAGTAAGCTTTCGCAGCTTGGAATGTAAAAAATAACTATTTCATATGTTGTTTGCGTGCCCTAGCCCGGAATATATATATATATATATATATATATATATATATATATATATATATATATATATATATATATATATATATATATATATATATATATATATATTCTTCTAATTTCTTTGCTATATTTATTTATTTTTGGAGGGTTTATCTTGGGATGGTAGCAATAAAACGACTGATTATATTACTTAATTTATTCAGTCATTTTTTATTCATTTTATTATCGAAAACCTTGCATTAATAAACTATGTCTAGATTAAAAGATTAATGCGAAAGCATCAAAGTAAATAAGGGGAAATGTAAATAATAATAATCGAGAGTTTATAGCCTCGACGCAATGTAGAGATGACGGCTCGAAAATATATCGAAGTTATACAACAAAAAGTAAATTATATTATATTATAGTATTTAGAATTCAAAATTAGATCAAGATTAGATTAGATCAAGATATTAGATTAGTGCAAATTGTATTATGTAAAATTAAATAAATTAAATAACTGGCGACAATCTGATTGATCAAAATATATCATAACAACAAGTAAGAAGGATTGTAACCAGGAAATGCAAATGTTGTTCCATACCGCATATCCGTAGTTACATGTAACAATACGAAAGAGTCCAACTAAGGCGTTCGATGAGGTAACATCCACGCTCATAATATTTATAAAATTTGTTAAATTAACAGTAAAACTAAAGTTAAAACTATTTGAGTTTGTGAAAAATTAAGAAGGCCAGTGGAAAAAGTCTACAGGCAGAATTAACTGCAAATTAAGTGTTTTTCGTCGTAAATAAGAATATATATATATATATATATATATATATATATATATATATATATATATATATATATATATATATATATATATATATATATATATATGTATATATATATATATATATATCATCATCATCTCCATATATATCATCATCATCATCATCATCTCCACTCTACCACCTATTACGTGCGGGGAGTGTCTGTACCGCGAGTGTCTTATTTAAAACTGTTCTTCTATATTCTCTAAGTTAACATAATAATGTTAACCGAGATATTTAGCGTCGCCCTAAGAAAATAAACAGCCTGTATAAGTGATGTCAGTGAAGACAATAACATAATATAACGTAATATTCCGAGCTTTAAAAATATTGATTTATTGTAGCGCTAAATTAGATGTATTGGAGCAATTGAACAATTATTATGGAAGTACATCATTGCTTCTTTTTACAAATATAGCTCTAACTTACGGATAGTTTCAAGGCATCAATATTTTATTAGATCTAATCTAACGCATGCATGCACTGTTAATATTATAAATCAACAGTAGGCAGACCTCTCTTTTATCTTAACAGAAAGGCATTCGCTGCATGCAACTTGTTACAAAAAATAAGGAAGCATCAGGGTCGTTAGAAATAACTTAATGATGACTCGTCCACTGCTAATTTTTGCGGTTAAAAGATCGCATACGTACAAGTGAAAAAATGCGTACCACCAGTGTCTATAATTCATTTCTTCTTCAGATTTGCAGCCTTCATAAATAAACTGCTGGTCTGGCCACATAAAAGTTTCTCGGATGTATAAATTGGAGAAAGAATTGGAAAAATTATAATCATCAACCGATCCCTAGTCATTTAAATACTAGATGGATTGGTATTGATCTTTCAATTTGATCAATTGTGACCTATTACTTCAGGGAAATCTGTTCGCTATTATGTCATATGCTATGCGTTGATATATTACATTAAACTATTAATAATCGCCATACGCATAAGAAACACACACACACAAGGAATCTAAATTATCATTTAATTACTTTAGCGACCAGCCGTACGTATTTGTGTTACAACATTTTTATTAATATTCGACCTATATCTAGTGTCTAGTATGATGGGACAAATAAAGGGAAATTACGATTTTGTTGAGGAGGGATTGGCCGCCAGTTCTGACATATTTATTCAATATTCTTAGTTGATAATAATCTTAATTAGGATATATAGCCAAATATAAATTATCCATTTATGTTAACAGACATTTATTTTGGTCAATTTTGGTAATTTTATATTAACTTTAAATTAAAAATAGTATACAAAAATAAATGGCAAAAAGGAATACATTTTCGTTCCTTAATTAAGTTAAAGAAGTAGTTGCCCTAATAGCACGTATTCGTCCCATGTATATACTATGAATATTCTGGGAAAGTCTTTTTCAGGTATCTTGGCGTGTTTATGCATCAATTTACTCGTTGTTTTTGGTCAATTTCTAGGACCATCAGCACGCAACGTATGTTGATGCAATAAACGATTGACGTCTCATAGAGTACAATACAATTTCGGCCATGTTACGCACTAACGCATCTTACTTAGATTTTTCGGAACCAGTATCAGTAAAAATGTTTGAAAACAATTAATGTATTACCTATTTTAAGAGTCAAATTTGAAGTCACAGTGACAGTGACAGTTCTACATATTAATGTATTTTCAATAATGTCTAACTGTACTATTGAAAAACAGAGCCGACAATTCATAATAAACCTCCTAGAATACTTCAAGAGCGAAAAAGAAAACAATGGACCCTTGCTACCATTATCTGATGGACGGAACATCAGAGAATTGCTGATGCCTTAAAAATAAGTTTAAAAAGAATAACCCGTATAAAAAAAAAGTCTACCTCTGGTAAACCTAGGGTTACCAGATGTGAAACATGTAAAGTATGACAATTCTTACAAAAAAGGATGACTTTCAATGGAAAAGGAGGACATTTTTGAACATTTTATTTTACTTTATTATGGACATAAAAGATACTTGTAAACACAAGTGAATTAAAAAAGTTGCACATTGCATATATATATATATATATACATATATATATATATATATATATATATATATATATATATATATATATATATATATATATATATATATATATATATATATATATATATATATATATATATATATATATATATATTAGCTTTGAAATTCTTTGCTATTCATATTTATTTTGTGAAATGATCAATGAAATAAATCGTATACTGCTCTGAAGATCCTCAAGAAAGGTGAAAGAACTTGTACAACTTCTAAGTGGTTCGTTTTCATGTGCATAGTGATTCATTTCCGTATGAGTGTCCAGATATAGCACTGGTAAGTGTGTTTTCTTTCTTATTCGTCTAATTGCTTATTTCTATGTAATAAAATGCTACAAACCCAAGATTACTTTTCACAATATATATATATATATATATATATATATATATATATATATATATATATATATATATATATATATATATATATATATATATATATATATATATATATATATATATATATATATATATATATATATATATATATATATATTGCGTTAACAAATGGAACAGAAACCATAAAATTATATAAATTAAGTTAATAAAACTTCTTGTGACATATTTCCTTCTAGTCCAGTCATTATATACATTTGGAAATGCAAATGAACCGAGAAGGCTGGGGCTAGAAAAGTTCAAATTGTCGACCAAGATTTCCTATGTGAATTTTCCGCCATCTTGAAAAAGGGTGACATTCAGTTTTTTTACAATAACTCGGTTCTCCGTTGAGATACTATCGTCAAATGAGGTGCAGTGGATCACTTGTGGTGAAATGGATCAAACACGTTTTTCATCAATAATGCGTGCGCATCACCTAAACCAGCTGTCTAACAGATGTTTTTCAATGTATCATTCCATTGTGCACGAGTGTATGCGTGTAGTGAGTGGCTTTATAAAGCGGTATACACGGTGAGTACTTATAAATAAACTAAAACATAATAACTGCATAAATGTGCTATTGTAAAATACGTATATTCGTTTGTGTCTGCAGGCATACGCTTTAAAGCCATCATTATGCCGGCTGGCTAAATCGAATCCATGCTGTTTTAAGAATGCGTTTCACATAAAAAACTTAATATTTGTAAATGTGTTTATTTAAAAATAATAATTTTACTTGCTAACGACAAATCTTGGGGTGAAATGGACCAATCTTGAAATTATACTTTTATCATGATTCCCACTTTTATAGGCCAGGGTTAGTTTATTTTAAGGTTATGTTTACCATTTTTTTCAGATGACTCGCAAATACACTAAAAAATTGGGGCGTATGGGAACAAAAACTACAACCCCATTTATCTGGAGAGGGCTGTAGCAGCTGTGAAGGCGAAAAAAATGTCCATTCGAAAAGCGTCGGAACAATATGGAGTTCCCTACACAACCTTGAACCACCGCGTAAATAATAAATATTCTGGGACCTACGGAGGACAAGCAGCTTTGACACATGAAGCAGAAAAGGTTCTTGTTGATGGGCTTCAGCTATGTGCGGAGTGGGGTTTCCCGCTAAAACCAATAGATGTTCGACATGTAGTCCAGCAATATTTGAACAAGAGAGGGAAGCAAGAGAAGCGATTTCATAATAACTTGCCCGGCCATGAATGGTTTTTGGGTTTCATGCGACGACACCAAGAACTACAAAATTTGCGGAAAATACAAAACGAGTAAGAGTTGCAGTGAGCTATGAAACTGTTGCGGAATATTTTGATCACCTAAAAGAAGTTGTGAACGACATTTCACCGTGTAATATTATAAATTATGACGAAACGAATTTCGTGGACGATCCTGGCGCAGCCAAAGTAGTTTTAAAGCGGGGAACTAAACGTGCATTCAGAGCAATTGACGCTAGTAAAACTAACACCACGGTTATGTTTGCCATTGCTGCTGACGGACCTCTTCTTCCACCCTATGTTGTATACAGAGCCAAACACATTTACGAAGGATGGAAAGAGGGTGGGTTAGAAGGAGCCATATATAATCGATCGCAGAGAGGGTGGTTTGATTCTACGCTTTTTGAAGACTGGTTCTACTCAGTTATATTGCCTTATTTTTGTGGGCTGGAAGGTAATAAAGTTTTGATCGGCGATAATCTTGGGAGCCATATAACATTAAGTGTAATTCAAGAGTGTGAAAACAATAATATTCGTTTCGTTTTGCTTCCACCAAACTCCACGCACATGCTGCAGCCCCTTGATGTCGCTTATTTTCGCTCTTTGAAAGCATCATGGAAAAAAAATTTAGAAACCTGGAAACTGCGGAACAGGGGCGTTCTTCCCAAGACCTTATTCCCTCGAATGTTAAAAAAAGCCATAGATTCTCTTGGAGACAGATCTACAGCTAACGCCGTTGCAGGATTCTGGGCATGCGGTATAGTGCCCTTCAATCCCAATGCAGTTTTGGATAAAATCAAGCATAGAACTGAAAACAAGGAGCCGATGGAAAGCTCATGGAGCGATGTGTTGCTAAATAGACTTGATGAACTTAAAAGCGGGCCCAGTCAAGCACCGAAGCGGGGGAAGAAAGTTATTATCATGGCGGGCAAAAGCATTACTACGAATGATGTTTTATCGAATGTGTCATCTAACAAGAGAAAAGAGAAGAGCTGTCGTGAAGTTCATGATGATGATGCCTATGATTCAGGCCCAGAATCCTTAAGATCGGAGACAGAGGAAATTGGACAGGAAGACGGAGAAGAAATTGGACAGGAAGACGGAGAAAAAATTTGGGAGGAAGTCGGAGAATGTAGCACAAGCGTGCCAGATGACTTTGATAATGCTCTGGGGGTAGGTGACTTTGTTATAGTGAAATTTGAAACAAACAATCGCGACCGGCTCTAGGTAGGCAAGATCGAGGAAATTTCCGAAAACGAGACAACGATCAACACAATGCGCAAGATTCCCTCCAAAAAGGATGTCTTTGCATTCCCTACCAATCCCGATTTATCCGTCGTTGAACAGGACCAAATCCAAAGAAAAGTTAATATCAAAAATGTACGGAGAGGTCGCTATGTGTTTAATTTAAAAAATGGGGAAGAAGCAAAGTTAGAATAAGACTGTTTATAACACCGATACATACCTATACCAAAGAATTTATTTTTAATTTTTATTTTAAGTTTTGTGTTCACAATCAAAATGATGGCTGTGATAGGCACATAAGAAATAAATGTTTGTTTTTTTATACACCTATACTGACGTTTTTCGAGTTGGAGTACCTACCTAAATATTTGAACATTTTTTTTTAAATTAATGTGATCCACTTCCCCCGTCATTTGGTTTGAAATGCATTTCAGGCGATTTTAAATGATTAAACACTTTGACTTAAAAAAAATAGTAACTATTTGACAAAAAAAATATGCAAAAGCGGCATTTGATTGAAAATATATGTAGCAATCTAAATTTCAAGTCTCAGTAAAATCGTAGAAACGGTTTAGAAGTTAGTGGAAAAATTGTGATTTTTTTGATCCACTTCACCTCATTTGACGGTATAATTTTAAATGAATACTTTTTTACGCTCTACAATTAAGGTCTCTTACATTTTTTACCTATCGTTCATCGTGCTCGAGATATCGATCCAAAAAATCAAAACTTAAGGCAGTGAAATTTGTGCATGTTCAGACCTACAATTTCGTTTTTTATTTTTTCCCTGCGAAATATACGATCTCTAGCGCGCCGCAAAGTCGGTAAGTCCGTGCGAATGCATCTGATGGGGGATAATTATTTTTATCGTAAACGACACCTCTAATGTCCTCACGGATTATTGCAGCAGCTTCGCGAATAACTCTTAGCCTTTCTTCACGAAAGTCCTTTTTTTTCCTCATACCATTTCTCAGAAAATATTTTAAAGCCAGTATTCCGAAAACAAACTACACAATCACGTCCTTGTTTTTTGTTTATAAGAATGTCATCTCCATACTTGTAACTTGTAAATGTTTTTAATCGTTCTGATGTCAGGAACGAAAATCTCAATTTAATTGGTTCATTAACTCATTCATTGAAAATTGACATTCGTCCGAATTTCCTTTCAGAAATGTCTATTCTATTAAAGGTGAGGCCCCATCTTGTAGAAGAAGAGTTTTTCAAGTTGCAATTTCTAAAAAAAGGATAAACTTTATATTTGGGGTTAAATCCAAATCACTAATCTGCCATATTAGAATTTTATAATTAAAATTGGAAGCTCGGAACATCTATGTTCCGATGAGTCATTCAATTGAAGAAATTATCCTTAATGATATTAATCTTTTTCGTTTTACAGAAAATCTTTCTCAAAAAATATAGAGTAAAAATATTACTCTTCCCTCCATTGCCTCGGCTATTTTGTCTTCTGTAGATCCTCCTTTCTTAATCCCCTTCTCAGGTAATGGATGGTACACACGAGAAATACATTCTCGAAGGTATCGAGCTCCTGCAGCGACGAGATCAGGTACACAATGAATACGTTCGACGATTGAAAATAGCAAATTCATCGCCACGCCCAGACAAGTACCGCAGAACATTTTCTTTCATTGATGTTTCGTGCACCGAATGATTTTTTTTCCGTCTATGCACTGGCAATTTTATGCAATTTTGATCCATCGCAAAATGCGTCACCACAAAATAAACATAGATTTTTAAAATCAAAAGTGGGTATAAGCTGAGGTTGTTCTGCTAGTTCTGGTTCTTCTCATGCAGATTCATTTCGTCGAGAGGCAAACGACGCTAAGCTTTGATTTCCATTTTTTTTTGTAGCACGCACTGTGTCAATATATACTTTGTAACAAGACTTGATGCTCTACACATCCTTTTTACACGCTCGTAGCGAGTCTGAACAGCCCTCTTTTTAGCCACATAAATGTCTGTAATCAGAAGTTTTTTGCAAATGAAACAATCGCCCATGTTCACGAAATTTATAAAACACGTACGCTCGCTCTAAGAGACTCGAGACAACTGACTGAATTGCTGCGAAAATGCGAAAAGAATAAAGAGCAGATGTCCCGGCACGAAAACGAAAAAAGGGTCTTTTATACCTGACTCCTCAAATTCCCACGGTCGCTCCATTAGGCATTCCAACGATCTGTCAAAGTCATTTTTCAATATGGCGGTTGAGGGCAAATTTATATTGCTTAAATACGTTGTCATGGAAACAAACAAATGGTTACATGACTCAAAACGATAACAACGATGTTTGCCCTCAGCCCCCATGTTGAATTGGTCACGTGGTTTGGAATGCCTAGTTGGCGCGCTCCATGGCGGGATGCACGTTTTGTAGCGTCAGGCGGCGCTGCGGTCAGCTTTGCGGCGCGCTAGAGGTCGTAATTTTAGTCGTAGGAAAAAAAATAATAAAACGAAATTGCAGGTCTGAAAGGTGTGAAAAGGTCTGAAATTGCAGGTCATAATAGACAATTTGTCTATATCTATCACGAGAAAAGAGAAAATAGCAAAAACAAATTTCACTACCTAAATTTTTGACTTTTTCGATCGATATCTCAATAACGATGAACAGTAGGTAAAAAATGTAGAGGACCCAAATTGTAAACGTGAAAAAAGTAAATACAAAATGTGTTCATTGGAGGACATGTCCGCCTTTATCCGGTCAAATGGTAACCCTAGGTAAACCTCTTAGTACTCCATGAAAAACAGGCAACAAACGTAAGTTGTAAGTAATATTATTAATATTATTACGTAAGTAATATTAAAATTAAAACAGTTGAAAAAATAGTGAAGCTTACCTTAGATGTTTCGGATACGAGTTTGTGGCGTATTTTAAAGAATATTAGCTTTTCTTTTACAGAGGAAAATAACAGACGTTTCTTCACATCGCAAGTATGAGAATAGTTTTTTTAGGAAAATATAAGAGGATATCTGACCAAATTATAAGAGAATATCCGACGCAGCAATTTGTGTACCTTGACGAAACATGAAGTTTTGCGAAAGGATGATTTAAAAGAACGTGAGAAGATAGTGTAAAAAGTTGTAAAACAGGCCACACAGGAAAATGGTAAGCGTTTGTTGTACTACATGCTGGAACTAGGCGTAGATTCGTACAAAATGCTTCATTACTTTTTTTTACGAAGTCAAAGTAGGCGGACTACCCATGATTCAATGGACCAAAATTCTTTTAAGAAATTATCTCGGAAACACTGATTCCAAATCTTACTGAGTGGTGATGGATAACCATAGTTTTTTAGGAAGAGCCAACTTCTACTGCTTCCTGGAATAACAAGACTAAAAGAATGGCTTTCTTGTAAAGGCATAATATTTTCGAAATATGATCTGAAAATTAAACATTTAAATTTATGTAACAAGCACAAATAGACCCCGATATATGCCATATGTGAACTTAGATTACTACCTTATCATTGCCAACATAATCCAATACAATTCGTGTGGGGCATTTATAAAGATTATTGTGATCTACATATTGGTGAAGCTGGTTACGGAGACATACAAGTTTGTGGCAAAACGCTTTGGATCAAATTACTCCAGATATTTGGGAAAATTGTGTTAGATATGCAGAATACATTGCAAACAAAGATTGGGACCGTGAAGTACGTTACGATGAGGTTGGACCGTGAATTATTAATTCGGGTTCAAGATCTGAAGATGATAGTGAATTTGATCACTCATATTGTACTTATATAAAGACAAGATAAAGATAAGCTTTTATTTAACTTGCTACGTATGTACTCTTTACATTTTTAAAGTTTGCGGTTACGTCACTAAATTATTCTTAACCTGCTAATTCTTAAATCGAGTGTTCTTCGTTAAAACATAATAAAATGAGAGATACAACAAAAAGAAGTCCATTATATGTGACTGTTGATATATCCGACTAATGTTGTAAGTTGCTGTACGAAAAAGAAACAGAGGGCCCGATTTCGGACATCGTAACTCTAACGAGAACAATATCGGTCAACTGATTGATTTCTTTTGACTAGCGCCGTCCGCCGTACCCCGCTAGCCTTGCACCGTTTAAAAACTGACAGAATTTGGTTATCTTTCCATTGAATTAATTTTTTCTTCACCCTCAGTGCACTTATACGCACCCGCACTAAGCTACCATTTTTCCGACGGAAAACGTCCCATTGCTTAAACCAGGCTCAGTCTCCTGTCTCTAGTCTTCATGATTTTAACATTCAAATTGTAGGTTATGTGTTATGTTGACGTTTCTCATCGTGGAACGAGTTATGTTTGTATACAACGGGACGAGTTGTTTCAACACACATTTGACTAGTGCAATAGGTACTGATTTGATTCGTATGATTTATATGTATGACGTAACCGCCGCCAATATCCTTGGCTATAGATGTGACCTCGATAAGAGGGGGCCGAGCAGTACCGTCGCTCTTTACCGCTAATATCTATGTAGGCCGAGACCGCCTCGTAAGGGGTAAGCCGCGCGTTTCACGTGACCCTCCCCACAAATGTGATCAGTGTCACGTGAAGTTACGCAGCCTGCCCCGGTCCTGGCTGATGGGCCCCTCCGGCAGAGCCTTGCTTCTGGCGCTCTGCCAACTTTAAAGATGTAAAGAGTACGTACGTAACTATGTATGTTTGTTGGGGTCAAATATTGCAACTGACAATGCTTGTTTAGCGAAGTAACGTTATTCTAAATACAATATGGCGGACCGCCCAAGATGGCGGACTAGTTTGGTTTTATGCACTTCCATTAAATGAAAGGGTTTGCTGAGAAGAATACGAAAGTAAAATGAAGTCACTCTCAATCCAATATGGCGGACTCCCAAAGATGACAGACTAGTTATTATTTATGCACTTCCATGATATGGATATCAAATGAAAGGGTTTGCTTAGAACAATACGAAAATAAAATGACGTCACTCTAAATCCAATATGGTAGACTCCCAACGAAGCTTTTATATCATATAAATTGTGTGACGTAATAAATTGATGGGTTTAAATTAATTTTAAGTTTATTTTATATATTTATTTATAAAAGCTAGTTTTTAAAAATGTTTTTTTTACTATTAATTTATTTTTTATTTCAGTTGATTCGTAGATAGATAACTTTCACCGGTAGGTGAATATAATATTTTCATTTCATCGCGGAGAGCCGAGTTATCGCAAAAACACAAATTTTCCCCTTTTTCAAGAAGGCTGAGACACCTCAGAGAAAATCATGGTCGACAATTTCAAGTTAAGGTTTTCTAAGCCCCCTTTCATAATATACAAAAATTAGGTCTTAGCTGTTCATTTCCATTTTTAAATGTATATTATAATAACTGGACTATGAAGAATATACTATTCTCGTCACTTGTAAAACAATATACTATTTCCTTCACCACACTTAACTAACTAGCATATACCTTGAATAATTTTAATTAATATTAGCAATAATCATAAACGCCAGCCTCTGAAGACGAAGCTTACTCTATAAAAAGTTAAATTCAAGTTAATTGTACTGTATTCCTACTAGTAGGACTAACTAGTCTTTTCGTTGTTAGATATTGAGCCAACGTTTTATCAGTAACTCTTGTAAAATTGTATACAATTTATCTTTGGAAAGATGCCAGTGTCTGTCTCATTCTAAAAAGGGGAGTCCTCCCCTGGAAAGAAGTGATTCATTATTTTTTCAAAGGTCTCGCAAAACCATTACCACCCTGTATATTACAAATACATCTACGGTTCTAACGTAGATCATAAAATATTACCTATCGGATTTGTAAAATATAAATTATCATAAACCGTAATATCAAAATGTACCTACTTATAAATATTTGAAAAGTAAACAATACGTATATAATAATAAATAAGTTGCTCATCAACTTACCTTTCAAAAGCTTTCGAAAACATTTTCCAGTTACTCTAAGCGATCAAAGTTAGAAGATCACAAAACATGCTTCATTAGCTAATGCTTTAAGCTATATTATTAATTAAATTGTTAATTACTATTGCACATTATTTTAATAAACAGATATTCTAAACATCGCGTACTCGTGTTCGTCTCGTTTACAGGCAATAATCGGCAGAATAGGAAGGAGCATCTAATGACAAGACCAGTCTAGGTCTGACTGAATAAAACCAATTATTGTAAGATGTTAGATGGGATCTCTGAAGTTTGCTACTGAAAAACGTGTGCTTTCATAGTGTTGTGATTCATTTGGTTAAAAAACTCTGGAGGCGGCATATTTTAATTCATGAAACAGATTCTTTCATATATTTATTTCGTGAACAAATAATGATAGTAATTAATGTGACATTATACGAGAGAATTAGCCTTATCTATATGCTTAGTTATGCGAATTAAATGCCATTCCATGCAGATGTGGCAGTAGCATTTCACAATTGGAAATAGACCAATGAAACCATTGGATCAAAATTAAATCATTAATTAATTGGTAAATATCTGCTAATATATAAAATAAAGTAGGACACAACAGATATTTTTTTTAGAGTTTTAGATATTATTTCCGGATTTTTGATTTTGAACAGTGGTGAAATGCTCCATCCTCTATCTACTTCTCTTGTCAACCTACTTTGACTTTGACAATTTTCTCGCAGCTGTTTCTCGCACAGGAGCTTTGCGCAAGTCACCAAAATGTAACCACCAAGTCACCAAAAGTCACCAAAATGTAATCATCGAGACTATCGATAGTTACATGTATAAACTATCGGGACTATCGATAATTTACAATGACTTTGCCACGTATATTATCAACCCAAATGCCCAAATATTTAATTAAATCTCAAATTGACAAAAGTTATTGGTGTTTAAATTATGTTGGTAGTACATTTTCTCGAAGTTTAAACTCTTTTGAAGTGAAAACTTCTTTAGGCGCGCTCAGCACTTTTTTTGTGGATGTTGAATGAGACTGAGCCGTCAGGCTCGGATATGTAACGCGCCTTCGGGTAAAGTTGGCTCGAGTCGACTAAGTGAGAGAGGATCGAGGAGAGTCGGCAGAGCGAGGCAGTAGATAGTTTGTGGGTATTGAATGAGACTGAGCCGTCCCGTTCGTTTATGTAACACTCAGTCTACTCGTTGACTAAGCGAGAGATATAAACTTGAATCTAAAGTATCTACAGCATATTATTTTAGCTTCCATAGGCCTATTATTCAGTCTAGGCTAAATCACATACCAGGCCGTCTCAACAGCGCATGCGCGAATTTGCCGGGCACCTTTCAGGAATTTAAATTAAATGAATTTGGAAAATATAGTTTAGATCGCAAATCGTTCGATATGTTCTCTCACAAATTTTTTTTATTTGGAACGAGAAAATCATTATAGATGTGTAACATAGCTGTTAATATATTTGAGTGTGTAATGGGATGATTTATTATTTATAAGTTTACTCGTACTTTATTTTAAAAAAAGGAATAGTTCATTAAAGCTAAATAGTGAGGTTATGTTTAACTTTTTATTCTGCTGGGAATGTTATTTGAATAAATCGTAAGATCTGGAATAACGGAAGCACTAATTCTGTTACAGAGGATGTAGTAGAAAAACCATCACAAATTAAAGAACACCACAATGAAGAGATCCAACAGTTTGTTAGTGAAAAGAAAATTAACAACCAGGAAACGAGTACAACCGGCGAAGAAGAAGTCAGGAAAACTGGAAACCAAGAAGTGCTTAATTTTTTGAATGGACTAGATTATGAAACATATTTAACTGCAGTGAAATTTTTTTTAAAAATGAAGGAAACAAATATCGATTCAAGGAACCGCAACAGTATTATCCGCACAAGGAATGCAAACCCCCCAGTAAACATTATTGTATCCTGATATTTATTAATTTTCAATCCTTTCTTTTTTGTTATATATTATGTCGCTAGTTACTTTTTTTATATATTAACTAAATATTGTCAGATCTACATATAGATATACCAGAACACATCCCGCTAACCACACTGAAAACTAAATTACAAAACTCTCTGCTCATCATAATCTACTGTTTCATATAATATATGAGATCAAGGGCCACTGACAAATAATTTGAATTTGTAACGCAGTGGCTCCTTACATTTTCTTTACAATTTTGTTGTTCTAATTTTGCTAGTTGTCGATCTAGATAAGAACTATACAAGGACCGTGATGCTTCATAATTATGTTAGAAGAACTCTCTGTTTTGCGTTCTCGATATATATGAATGGAATTAAGTTTATTCCAATCAGCGTGTTTGAAGTCAACATTGTATTTAGTAGTTTATTCTGTCTGTCTGTTAAAAATATACTCTTGTAAAATTTTATCTTAAAAGCTACCATTCTATCTATATACTCTTAGCTACTTGTGTAAGTATATAACATACATAAGTATAATAATAATGACATTATTAAACAAATAGTTTAAAAGCCAAAGAATTATATAAATGTTAAAAAAGTTGTTTGGTAGCGTTAAAAGCAGTTGAGTAAAATAAGGTTGTTTTTGCTCTTATCGCTATGACCATTTTGGTACTAATTTGTTAGTTTAGTATATAATAATATCGATATATACTGGCATGACAATAACATGACCGAATGCAAATTCTAAAGATTTTAATATTACATTGATCTTATTTTCATAAGGTTTTTGTTTTCCAAATTACAGTCTGCAAGCTTGAACAATATTAAATCAAAAAAGTGTAAGGATTTTAGTATAAAGTGTTACAATTATAAAGGAGAGTTTGATGATTTTTTTTCTTTGTAGAACAAAAAGAATGTCATTTATTTCCACCTAAAAGATTTTAAATTTCTAAAATTAAAAATGGCAAAATAGGTATTATACCATAACACTCGGAGTAGTTTCCACAAACACCAAAACACTTTCACTTCGCTCGACGCGCGTTTCGCCAACCAAGTTGGCATCATCCGGAGACGATTAGAACTGATACCATAACGCAATTAAAAAAGACAAAGAATTATTACAGTTGTGATAATAACTACATCACAAAAATTAGACATCCCCTAAAGTCAAACCTGTGCCCCCGGAAGGGGCTTTACATATTGAAGAAAAATGCAGACAAACATCTATTACCCACTAACATTGCCATCTGTTGTGCTGGGGATCGAATCCATTAACACGGTGGTCTTTAAACTACACGTATTTGCCACACTACGTCTTAGCTCGCTGAGCTATCGTGCCAATATGATAATGTACACGATATTGATATCTTTTACACCTACACAAAAATATACTTGGGTACCGAATACCTATGAGAATATATAAATATTGATGGGACTATATAGAAAATTAATAGTAAGTACGTATAAAAAAAAATAACAGAGTCTCCCACAAATACCGTAAAATGCACTTCTCCTATATTATCCTATTTATTTTTAACCGTTATTCCAGATATTTCGATTTATTCAAATAACATTCCCAGCAGAATAAAACGTTAAACATAACTTCACTATTTAGCTTTAATGAACTATTATTCCTTTTTTTAAATAAAGTACAAGTAAACTTATAAATAATACATCATCCCATTAAACACTCATATATTAACAGTTACACATCTATGATATTTCACGTTCCAAATAAACAAAATATGTGATAGAACATATTGAACGATTTGCGGTCTAAACTAGGCATCTTTCAAATTCATTTAATTTAAATTCTTGAAAGGTGCCCGGCAAATTCGCGCATGCGCTATTGAGACGGCCTGGTATGTGATTTAGCTTAGACTCTATTGTTCAGGACAATATATCAGGAGGTTCTATCTGGTCGGGTTAACCGCATGATACTAAGAGTACAAGATATGATCACTTGAGAAACGCGTTTTGAACAATCTCGCGCATGACGTCACCCCGTGACAAAAATGTATGGCGCTATATGGAGACGAAAGCTTTTAACACGGTTTTATTATAAAGTTTCGTTATGATTCGACTGTTATAACTATTTTGGAAATTGTTTAAGTATACAGGGTGTTTATGAACTTGAGAAACATTTTATATTTTAATTTTTCTCGGTTATTAAAGCACTTTCATTAGGTTTATTTTTTGTAAAGCATTTACTTTTAGCATAATATATAATCATGAATTAAAAATAATCTCCCAAGTTATTAAATGCCCTGTATAGGTAGGTACAAAAAAGAACAAGACAACCCAACCAACATGATATTCCCGCTCATTAAAGGGCCTGTACCCCGAACACTGGCAAATAGCTGGTGCCGGAGAGCTGGGAGCTGGTAGGTCTACTACGGCACAAACTGGAATCAATGACTATCCACGTCTATAATCCTTGAACTGGAATGGCACTTAGTATAAGGATTGTTTGTGAAGAACCTGTACATTAATTAGTAATTACGGCGTTAGACCTTTACTTTTCTATAACTGCACGGGGTCTTTACAGTTAAAGCAAATGAATGAGTAAATACCTTATATATAAAAATTACTAAAATATAGATATAAATATACATTAGTTAATTTTATATAATTAATTATCAAAACTGTCTCAAAATAACTAATAATATTCACATTTCCTTTAAACATACGCGCCAATTTAGCTTCGGTTATTTTTTTATTTTCTTCCCGTGTCGTGTTGCTGTTGTAGATGTCGGATGTTGTTTGTTTGGTTTTTGGATTTTTTAGTGTTAAATTTATATTGCTGATTAAATTCGTACAATAATTATTATTCGTATATAGTGCAGTTTTTTTACTATTTAGAGCAGGCATCAATTTAGCACCTAAGTTTTATTTGGCATATTTAGCCTTTAGCTAAGATTTTCGTTTATAACGTATATATTTCATACTCTTAATTATTTATTAATATAATTATGTCATCCATAATTAAAGAAAAAAGTAAAAGGCAAGGACGTGAAGGTACAGCATTATCTTTCAACTTCTACTTATTTTTGGGTAATTGCAATAATATTTCTTTAACATGAAAATCATAATCAGAACAATGTAACATATTCTAGCATTTTTAATATTAAAATCATGCGTTTGGTAGCACTTTTGCACTCATAATTTGCAAATCTCTGCTGCAGTTGGAAACTAAAGTATCGATATGTACTGGAAGAATTTTTACTTTTTTTATTATTGTTACTGGTACAACCCTTCATTGCACAGTGAACCATTGTTTATCACAATCACAAATGACCAAAATAATTAAAATAACGGATTTAAACTTATAAAATAATGTATTTAAACTTTAAAATAATGTATTTTAAAGATGTGTAAAATTTGAATATTTGAAATTTTTCACGGAATGACGTCAGCAGAGGGAGAGAGATAGGGGATCGCATGCGCGTTAGCATATCTTGTAGTCTTAGTATCATGGGTTAACCGTACAATTGTTTTCCACTCTGTATCGAATTGAATTGAATGGAACATCGCACATGTATATGCTACTTTAGCTTGGCCTCTATTTATTTGAATGGAATAGACTGCCGTCGCAGTACTTGGTAACTATGAGTAGGTATTATGGGGCGACATACAGTGAAGCGGCATCTAGCGCCGGTTGCCTGAAGCATCTGTGTGCGATAATATTTCGTACTCAGGTATGTTCTAGCATTTTTGAAGTGAAAACTGTATTAATGGGTATCAACGGGTGCGATGAATTGCGGGTTGTGGTAATACGGGCGGACGGTTACAGTATATATTTTAAATTTAGAAAAGTAGAACGTTTCACTTCTATCGTGTGGTCATAAGCACACACCTATGTTTTTTACCACTATCGATGTTATCATTTACCACTATCGATGCTATCGATAATTTAAAAATCCACGGACTATCGACGCTATCGATAAACTCTCGATATTATCGTCATCTCTGCCCCTGTTTATTTATTGTTTCCTTGTAGGCCAATATATAGAGATTTTTATATATAGAGATTTTTAGGGCATTAAAAAATAACAGGTAACGGACCGTGCAGGGTTTTAAAGTATTATAGATGAAAACTTATATATAGTAAACAGCCAACTGTTTATAAAAAAAATCTAAAGAATTGAAAAATCTACAAAACCGGCTTTACTGGAACTCTCTAGATGCATTTTCCGTCGAGAAAAATGGGCTAAAACCCCGAAAAGGGAGCGTTTTATTGAAAATTCGTAACTCTTACAATGTTTATGCTACGGCGTCCACGTTGCGAGTAAGAGTAACTGTATACATCATGTAAATTATTTGTGCAAAAACCTGAATATAATAGATGATAGTGATGAGTAAAAGTAGTAAAATTGATGATAATGGTAATATGATTAATGACTTTAGATGTAGGTACAAATCAACGAACAATATACTAATGACTATGTATTTGATATCGAAAACATTATTACTGATGAAGATAAACCAAACGTACCCGCGAAAAGAATTAAATTACAATAAAATCTATTAACAGAGTAGATACTATTTATTTATAAAAAAATCCGTTACTCCTTTAACCTTTCATTGTCTAAATGACTGATACTTAAGAGTTAGACTACTGAAAGGTTAATAATACGATATATGTAAGTATGTACGTAAATTGTAATTAAAAAGTAATACCAGTGATGAACTGATGAATACGTCTCTGGTAGGGCTGTCAATATGGTCCGGTTAACCGGTTAACCGACCAACAGAACGGTTTCAGACCGCGGTTTAAATAATCGTGTAACCGGTTAACCGATCAGCAACCGGTTAACCGGCTAGTAACCGGATTTATAATCAGGTCCTTATTCAGTCTGTAAAAACTCGTTGGAACAGCACTTTATATATGCTGGGTAGACTACTAAGACAACAAAAAATTGAAGTTAGTTCAGCATTGAATGACAGAGAAATTTACCTTTAGAGTTGGAACTAACAGAGAAGCAGTGGAGTCTTATTGATTAACTCGTTGTTGTATTGCGGCATTTTGAATCAGCAACTACATATATATCTGGCACTTATCCCACTGCAGCAATTACATTTCCAGTAATTGATTCGCTAATCAAGAATTTTAAAGAATTGAATCTTAGGAAATCAGGAAATGAAATCTTTTAAACACATCATAGAGACAGATATGAAATCAAGATTTCCATAAGACATTCATAATGTTGGCTTTCGCTACGAAGAAATAAAACCATTGGACAAAGCCACATTTTAGATCCACGGCATAAAAGAGCAGAAACGAAGATTGGTTTTATACGGAAAATTAAAGACAGACTGCAGACTGAATGGTCAGAGTTGATGGGTTTCGATGAAGAAATAGAAACCAAAAGCGAAAATGTACATTTAGATCTCTTATTTCCTGAAGAAACGATGGACAGTGCTCCATCAGAAATTGATAACTATTGGGCGAAATTCCTATAAGAAAACAGTGATATTATGAAGTCGTGGAGTTCATACGCTGAAAGGTATCCTGAGCTATTTAAATTAGCAGAAAAATATACCTCCACTTCATCAGAGCGCGTATTTTCTACTGCCGCCAACATTGTCTCCCAAAAAAGAAATTGCCCGAGTGATAGCAATATTGAGATGATATTTTTTCTTACCAAAATAGAAAATACAAATAAAAACTTAAGTGTTATCTGTTCACCATTTTGGTGGTACCAGAATAGATAGTTTTAATTTTGTTATATTTTTTATTTTTTTTGTAGCAAAAGTACAAAAAATGTTTTTACTTATAGGTACTTACTTTATCTGTTGTTTTTTAAATAAAAAATTAAATGTTTCATTTTCTTTTTTAATTGTGCAAAGTACAAAATATTGATACCCGCTGTGAAAAAGAGGGTACACAACAGCTGTGGTTCAAACCGGTTTGCCACTGATTATATTTAAAAAAGGTTAGACCGAAACGGCTTACTTCGATTTAAATGACTCTGGGCCAAGACATTTCAAACCGATCAATATTATTAACCATTTTAAACCAGTAAAAACTGGCCTAAACCGATATTGATCAAGCCGGTCAGTAAACCGGTCTTGATCGAACCGATCAATAAACCGGTTTGGTTGAAACCGATTCAAAATATAATTGAAAACCGGATAACCGGATAAGAAAAATTTTATGGTTCGAACCAGACCGACTTAGTCAGATGTTGACAGCCCTAGTCTCTGGTAATACGCACCTATACGTATACCCGCAGCCCGCGGTGCTAACTTCCCCGCTCCACTGCAGTCAGACGCGTTTTACACCATTTCAACATCATTTTAACGCACGTATGAATGTACAAATTTTAGATAATGTTCTGAAGTTTCCAAAACCGTTGTAAAAATTACTATCCGACCACACCGTATGAGCATGGGTGATTACCTGCATAAAGGGCCCAAAAAATGTAATTGGCAATTGTAGCAAAATATCCGTCCGACAGATCCAGGTTTTGGCACAAATAATTTACATGTTTAAAGTTACTTTTACGCGCAACGCGGACGCCTTAGGTTAAAAATTGTATAAGTTACGGTTTTTCAATAAAACGCTCCTGACGCTTTTGGTGTTTTTTCCCGCTTTTCTGGCCGGAAAATGCAGCTAGAGTTCCGGTAGAGCTCGTTTTGTAGATTTTTGAATTCTCTAGAACTCTTGTATTGTAGTCAAATCGATTGTACTTGCAGTTATTGCTAGAAACTCAAAGAAACTATTTGTTTTGCATTTTTTTACTGTTTTTCAGACGCCATTTTGTTATAAACAACAAGTGTTTGTTTAATTTATATACGTTTTCATCTATGTATTATACTTTAAAACCATGCACAGTTCGTTACCTGTTATTTTTAATGCCCTAAAAATCTCTATATCTTGGCCTATTGAGTAATGCTTATAGATTGTGATTACCTTGAATCTCTTATTGATTTTTAAAGTATAATTTAAGATGTTTCATATTCAAACGCGGGTTTAGCCTAAAATGTTGCCACAAACAAAATAGTGAATAATTTAATAAGTGGCGGATGAGTTTCACTATTATAGTGCGATACGACTCAAAATCTTCAACGTGTGGTTTTTGGCGTAACAGATAGGTTATTTATGGAAATTCTAATTATATGATACAAAAATGTCCATTTAGATATATCGACTTATTGATGTCCATAATGGTGGTGCATATCCAAGTTGCAACTGGTGTTTATTTATTTGTATTTGGAGTACTGGAGTATGTTGCATGAAATTTAATAAAAATGAAGATATAAAAACATGGAAATATGTCATTATTAAAAATGTCTGCTGGCACGACATTATATTAGTATGTCTATACTTAATAAGACATGATTAAAAAATAAGAAAACGAATTATTAATGTGTAATAATTTAGTATTTACTAAAATTTTACAAAACAGTCACTATGATATGATGTAATTGTGGCAGCGTACATGTGACAAACTATGGACACTGTATGTCTGTTTCTGTAACTTGGTAAGAATGTTCAACCTTTCGTAAGACGTTCTCTAGATTCTGAAACAGAAACTGGTTAGAACTAGAGCTAATTGAAAATGTAAACTCTTACGGCTGTATTTATATCTTATTTTTTCGAAATCGGCAGTAATGAACGAGAAATAATCAGTAAAGCAATCCATTGTTTTACGATGTTTTCAAGTAGGTGGAGTGACAGATAAACGTCAAATTAACACAACAAACACTGTCCAGTATTTGTAGTATAATTTTGTTATGTTAAAACAAATAATTGTACAAATAAATTACATTAAAGTCTTTTCACTAGATTCTTAAATCTCAAAATTAAAAAAAATGTTAGTAAAATAAAAAGGGTAGCGCATGTAGGGCAGCCGATCAGAGTAGTAAAAAAAATCGATAGTTGGGAACACTCGTCAGATTAACGGAACGCGTCAGATTAAGATATGGTGGGTTAATATGCTGAAAAGTATGCATTTCAATAATCTGACGATATGAACGTGACGTAAGGGAGTGGGTCAGAAACTGCAAAAAAATCAGCACCTCAATATTCTCGAGCACGGTGTTTTTATTTTGAAAGAAATAATTCAAGGATAACGGAAAAAATATAATCCGCCGATTTCCACAAGCCGAAGTAACAAAAAATTAAGCATGTATTATCTTCTCTCTTTGAAGCATGTACCCTCTCTTTCAAACTTTCTTTACCTCTCACTCTCTCGCACACTTCTTTCCGTCCGCCATCACAGCTGATCGTTTCCACGGTGGATTACATACAAAAATGTTTTTAAATATTATTTTATTGATAGGCCGTTGGAATTAATAAAAATAAGGTGATTTTCAAGAAGTTTTATCTCCAAAAGATTTTCATACAAAAATGCATATGCAAAATATTTTTTTGCTGTTTTTGTGCATTTTTCAAGGATTTTTCAAAGATACTTATTTAAGATTCATACAAATTTAAGAAAAATGGTTTGTTTTAGTATTATACAAGCCTTAAGTAACGTATTGGGTCATTTAAGACCCTTTATGGGCCGATTGTAGCCATCAAATGTCCATCAGTCATCGGTTCATATTTGCTCAGATATATGGAAACTGGTGGTAGATAGCCTGCTGGTTTGTGTTTATGCTGTGGTCTGGTACTAATACGGGAGGTTGCCTATTAACTTTTGACCAATGGACGGGCATAAGCTAATGCGCGGGAATACGTCACAGGACGACACCATTTAAATTACTCGGTCTGTGT
Organism: Tetropium fuscum; assembly: GCA_964058915.1. Classification (NCBI taxonomy): domain Eukaryota; kingdom Metazoa; phylum Arthropoda; class Insecta; order Coleoptera; family Cerambycidae; genus Tetropium; species Tetropium fuscum. Next base: position 72,166 of record CAXKVY010003106.1, read on the forward strand.
TAAAAATTTGGTTCTAATTTTCAAAAACATGGTAAATAATAAAAATTTTTTGAAGAATTAAAAATAAAAATTCCTACCCCTAGACCCGATTTTTATGACGCCGACTGACTGTACCTAGACACCAACTTTAGTGCCTTGGTATACACACAAATAACTATTATAGCCACATAACTAAAAGAGATGTTATAGATCTGTTTTTGTGAGCTGTCAAGTCACAGTCTAAAATCTATAAAAGCGCTCCTAGTTGATTAAAAATAAGATATAAAAAATACGGATGCTGATATTTAACCCACTTATACAGTGCTGGTATTATATATAAAGAGTATTCGCCATAATAATCCCGGTGGTAGAGTGCATAGTGTAAAGATAGAGTGCATAGTGAACTAAGAAGCCGTAGGATCTACGGCTTCTTAGTTCAGACGTTCGTGACGTCACACAGGGATTCTATCAGCGAATACCCTGTAGTTAGGTAAATGATTAATTTTACCTCAACCAAATTATCGAAAGAGTTTTGATGTATGCCTATGCACGCTGAGATGACATCATAAAGTAGTTCCAGCTGAGCAACCGACATATGTTTGGAGGTTGACAATGCCGCGTGTTTCCATAAGTTGTAAATTATCTTCATATGAGAATCTGAAAGCAACATACGTTCGGATATTTATAGTACAGTCGTGAGCAAAAAAATAAATAAAAGTCTTATAACGTATTTTTGCTAAAATCTAGTTGTGTTTAATTTTAACTTTAACTTTTAACTTTAATTTTTGTGTCATTGTCAAGTGGTCAAAATTCATTGCAAGTATTCAAATAGAGACAGATTTACATTAGAAAAAATAGTTGTCCTATTTTTTTTGCTCACGACAGTATATAGTATATAAAAATAGTACATTACAATGCAAGTCATGAGAGTTATCTTTTGCAAGACGAGGAGCTTTTAAAGGAAGCGTCCGAGTACCTACTTCTTCTAATAGTCGAAGATCCGGCATTAGAAATATATACCCTCATCTGTTATATGACTGTGACAAAGATTATATGCTAAATTGCGTGCCGATGGTGTTAATGGCGTGCCGATGTTGATGAAATAGGCGATGATGAGCGAGAAAGAAGAACTCAAGGGAAAAATAGCTGCCTATGGGATGAACTGGCAGAAGCCCCTAAGAATTTGCCATTCGCGAATAACGCACAATGTGAAAACTGCAAGAAAGAGCAGCACAAAGAAATAAGAAGGTAGGAACTGACGATAGCTACGAGACCTTTAAGCGCGTGAGTGAAGAACTGGGGAGAGGAAATCTTTCCGAAAATCGGCGTGAAAAAGGGCAACACTGGTAATGCCCGAACGGATTATACGGTAGTCCTGCCATGCTCCAAGAACCTGACTGCCATGCACACGCTGGTAGCAAACGCAATACAAGTAGAAGGCCTATGAGGAATAGAATGCATGAAAGAGCAAGGAAAGGAAAAGGGGTAGACGGCGTTTATTATCCTCCTGCTGAACTTCCCTGACGATAAGGGAAACCTAACTGTCAAATGTAGAACCATACTCTACCCCGTTATAGCAGGCGGAATGTCGAAGGAAGACGTAAAAGACGAACACATAATACCCTCTTTAAAGGGGGTGAAAGATCTTGTCCTGCAACGGAAAATAAAGAAGGTTGCAGTACTAGACATGTAGGGGGTGACTGCTTAGAGCCTTCGAGTTCTTGTTTGCAGGCACATCAGTGGAAATACGAAACGAAACTTTAAGGACGAAAAGAGTGAGATCAGAGGTGAGCAGGTGCATAATGGAAAACCGCCCACTCGCCCAAAGATCTCCCAAAAAGAGCGAAGAACTAGGCCACTAAGAATGGATGCTATCCTGGTAAAGATGACTAATACAAGCTACGTGGATATACTTACTTAAGAAAGTGGAGCACACCGTAAATCCGGATAACATCGGCGTAGACGTGCAGGACATAAAAAAGACTCGAGCCGATGAACTTCTACTAACGGTGCGAAATGGAACAGATAAGCTGGAAGTGAAAAATGAGATAGTAAATAAAGTCCCAGAAGCAATTGCAACTCGCATTACTAACAAGAAAGTCCATCCAAGACATAGATAAAGCCACTACTGCTGAGGAAATAAGGAATGCTGTAGTCAAAATAGGCACGTGGCGCATCGGGTGGATTGAGTGTCAAATATAAGAGCACAAAGAGGACAAAAAGTGCTTTAGGTGCTGGGGGTACACCAGGATGCAATGTAGGGGACTCGACAGAGTAGGAACTTGTTTGAAGTGCAGCCAGCAAGGACATAAGCAGCGGTATGCGAAAATAACGCATACTTCGTCCATTGTAATGCGGAAGGATATCAGTCCGGTAGCTATAAGTATCCAACCAACAGCGAGCAGAGGAAATTGGAGACCCTTGACTGTCGGGGAATGAAAACAGCTAACATTAAGTAGCTGTTACAAATAAACGCATTCCGCAGCCGGCGGGCCCATGATGTGGCGCCAGCAACCGCATTCGAGATAGGGACCCAGATAATCCTAGTGAGCGAACCAAACCGAAACACCGTACGTAATAGGAGTGATTGGATATGCGATGAAGACCTGGACACGGCCATAAAAGTGTTGGATAGCAAGATTGTAATAAAGCGACAGTCTGGGATCCTATCTGCAGATCCTGTCTTGGGGTGGAAACCAACATTAGGCTCCACAATGAAAAGGCGATAATCACTGGCGACGGAATGGATAGCGCAAAACAACCTGGACGTCGCTACATGCTGCATGGCTGACCTCAGCAATAAAATTGATATGTGGGAAGTTCTGAGAACTGAGTCACTAATGGCTGAGTGCACCGTACGTGTTAATCCTGGATTATGTTTAATACTGACTTATTTTGACACATTTGCATGCTAATGTATCAAAATAACTCAGTCTTCTAACACAATCCATGATTAACACATACGGTGCACTCGTCTAAAGCGACCACAACACTACATTGCCTTCGAGGTAACCGAGGAGCTCCAAGAGTAGAGCCGAGAGAAAACCGTGAACAGCGGCTGGCAAGTCAACAAGTTAGATAAAGCAATATCAGAAGATATTGAACGAAGAATAGACCAGAAGAAAGAACGCACTGGGAGGAATACAAACAATCCAAGAAAGAAGTCTGAATTAGAATACGGAAATCCAGGAGAAAGAGCTATAGCTTAAAGTCTTCACAAGACATTATGCACTTAATTCTTTGCAAGTATCTAACATATTTGTATCGAGTTTTTATCCAATTTGCTTGTAATCAAAAATAGTCTGGGTCCATTTGGTTTTATTTTGTAACATAAAACCATACTTTGACAACAATTTGGAACAAATGGCGACCATTTGGTAACCAAAAATAATTTGGTAACCATTTCGGGACCATAAGATACATTATGGGCGATTTTCAGCGACAATTAGGGCACATTTTGTCGGCAAAATATGAGCACTGTTTGATACTACTTTCCATCACCACTTTAGTCGCATTTTCTACGCTTAGTGGTCATAAGGTCAACTATGAGTCTAAAATGTGTCGTGTCCAAAATCATGCCACGCTGTGTCGCCACATTGCCCAAAATGTATCTTTTAGTGCTGCTTGGGTATAGTACAAAAATAAGATAAAAACATTTGTGATTGATTTATTAAGAGAATTTATTAAGATAGAGAACGTGGCGACATTCTATCCGTTGCTCAACTCTCGTGTGGCGGACTATGTTTTCGCTTAGAATCTCTACTTACCATCTATGCCTCTTCGACATCTGGAATTAGCCATTGCGAGGGACGGTGGTTCAGGTTTCGGTTCAGTTTTAACCACTCTACCGCATAACACGGTTTCAATTGGATTGGATGTGGATGAACAGTCACTGCAAATGTCAGTGTTTCTTTGATTCAAAAGGTCAGACAGCACTCTGGTAAAATATTGCTTGTTTTTCAGTGACTGAAATGACGTGAGGCTATCATATCCTCGAGGTGCACATCTCTCATGTCCCCTTTCCTCTGGAAATGAAAAAATATTGCGCCCGTAAAATAATCAATATGAGTCAGATATTTCGCTAGAGGTCAAGCATCATTGAATTTTTAATGAGCTTTCATTTCCTCATAAGTAGGTACACGGAAATTGCAAATTTATGTGGAATAGCAGAAAAAATGAACAATAAATTTCTATAATAGCTTATGTGTGTAAGAATACATATCAAAAAAGTTACCACCCCTAAGGGGCTTCATCCCTATCTCACGCCCTTTAGGGACACCGCACTGGTTTTCTTCCAATATCTTTAAAAATGCTTTATATTACGGGAAAAAAGGTATAGGAAAAGGTTTGTCATAAAATTCTCTACAAAAAGGGTTCTGTGTTATATATCGATATTTCTATTACTTTTTGTTATTAAATCGTTAACTGCAGAGATAAACAAAAATTAATATTTTGTTGGAATTTGAGGGTCATTGTGTTTTGCAAGTACACTCTACTCTACATCGACACTAAAATAAGCGTGTAATCCTTTTAAATGGGAAAAATCATTGAAATCGCGGTTATATTACGTTACGATATATTTCTGGAAAAATGATAGTACGGAAGAACTTTAGCAGTTACAGTCTTTGCGTTCTATTAGTTAGTATTATGGAGATTAATAAACCAGTAAAATTTATCATTTTTAAATCTATATATATTTAAAAATGAAATTTATAAAAAAAAAACCTTTTTTGTTACCTACCCTTGAGTTTGCCATCGATTAACGTAAACACCCTTAATAATCTGTAACGACCTACAGGACATGTTTTATAGAAAATTTAATTCTCAATATTTTTCAATACCTCTATTTTTGTCGTAGAACATCACATTTCCAAAATATTATTGAAAAACCAGCACGATGTCATTATAAGGGTGAAAAGGGGATGATGCGCACGAGTTGGGGATGGGAACTTTTTAATCCTGTATCCCTATACAGGATTAAAAAGTTCCCATCCTATCAACTGTCGTTTCTGAAAATATCGGCTTATTATAAATTGTATCTTATATTTTTGCTAAATTTCCGTTTTTACGTTTTATCTGCCTATGTAGGTCGTATAAGCTGCTCGTACTATTCGAGCGTAACTTTCCAAACTTGCTCTCGCAAAACTTTATCTTCTTCTGTAAGGCATGGCTGGAGGATTCCCGTTTCCGTTTATTCATGTTTCCAGTATGTACCGAATCTGATACGTTTCCATTCGCGAAATCCAATTCGGCGTTGTTGGCCCTTCGTTTCCTCCGAAAGGAGCGACAGGATTCCTTAATCGAAGAGCTCCCGCCATCGCCTACAACCATCAAATATTATGGTTTAAATTTGAATGAGTTAGATAAATATACACTTTATGATTTTCCGCCCTAAGAACTCGTACTTTCTTCCGCTGACGAGGACCTTGTAGATGCTCAGACCTTTCTCGTCGAAGAACAGGGGAGCCAAGAAGTTTTCACGCTCTTCTTCGTTGGGATCTTCGATTCTTATCAGTATGGAGCTGTTGTTGTAAAAGAAGTTGTGTAACTACAAAAATAAAACGATAGGCCCATTTGAATTTGGTTAAAAAATGAGTCTTGTATTAACAATCAATATTCGTCAAATTTTGATTATGGACACCGCAAACATTGTCTAGGTTTATAACCCTGTAAAACTGTCAAAAACGTAGGGATTTTTACCAGATTTCCAGCATTTCAAGGGAAATGTGATTGGCTCTCATGTCACCTATTTAAGTACCGGTTTTTCAGGTACCTGACAATAACCGCTAATTTCGGAACATGAAACCAATTTTGTGGTGAGTTTCGGATCATACCCATAGTTTGAGAATTTCCGATTAAATTTTCAAGTTGTCGTTGCAATATCGTTGAGTCCACAGAGAACTGTAACGCCGACCCTTTAGCGCGGTTTGGCATACACCGATAGTATCGGTGTCCGTGTCCGTGTCCGGTATAGCTATATAGGTCCGGTGTCCTATACCGTGTCCGGTATATGTATCGGACATACTTTTCACACAGACATTTTTTCTATTCATACATCGGTGTTAGTCAGTGGCGTTATACCTTAGCTCTTTCCAAAATTTGTTTCCAAGCATTTTTTTTTCTTAATCTTTATCTTTAAAATCATCGGAGAAGACCTGCCTGTATTAATAAGCGTATTTGTTTTGCATTTCGTACAGAAACAGAACGTTAAACTATCGTCCAATATCAACCGATATCGGAATGTTGGACCAGCACAACGATATCGGTATCGTCCACCGATATTTTTATCGGATCGGTGACAGTGTGAATCAGTGCTACCTAAAACAATATATTTTTGATTCAAACCGACACCAATTCCGAGACCGATAATATCGGTGTGACATTCTCGGTCAAAAATTTTACAGATCACGATCAATAGCTAAACTAAGGGTACCGAGTGGTTCAGGGGGACCTTCCGCACCATCTATCAAGCTGACGGACGTCCACGACATCTTGGACTTTTTAGCATTACAGCTCTTGGCTATAAGGTGAGTTCTATGCGCTAACAGACCTATTTCTCAGCACGTATTCAATTCTGATACCGTTTTTATTATCATTTAGCATGATAACTCTTTTAATGTGGACAATACATGGCTCTACCTTACATCAAATCTTCCGTCATCTGCGACTGACCAATACCCCTAAATAAACTATTTGGACAATTTGCACCCCATTGCACCAATTTGCACCCCATTGGACAATTTGCACGTTTAAAAAGCAATAAAACAATTTGTATCAATAGATGCGTCCACAAAAAAATAATATACGTTAAAAGTAGTGAGGAATGAAGCTTTTGACCTAATAATAGCAATATTAAAACCGTTCCTGAAAAAAAGTCAATCCGAACCACAACAGCGTCCGTAGAAAGTGCTTTCTTTATTTGAATTGAATAAACGCGTTGTCATTGGTTCGACGTCACATGCTTGCTAGATCTGCAGGCGCGATAGATCAACCTTACTCCGTACTGTACAGCGTTAGGTTTATTCCGTGACGTTCTCGTTAGAACGAAGTCTGCATATTATTGACAGTTTTATCTATTAGTGCCTTTATTATTTAGAACGTCAAATATAGTTTGTTTATTGCTTGTTGTCAAAAAATATGGAGGAGGGTTTCCAGAAAGGAGATTCACATAATTTGCCGAACGGTATCCAACTTTCTCGCGTTAAATACCAACCAGCCCCAATCCAGTGGTGTGAAAGCTAGTCGGCATAATAACTATCGGCACACATAACCGACCCGTCCTAGCTCATAATAGTCACTAACCTAACCCTACTATAACATCCAGTCTGACGCATACAGCTGGCATGTGATGTCATCCGCCTAGTCTCGCTCGCGGGAGCATTTTCCTAGCCTCGCTGCGTTGGGGTAATTGCTATTACGAATAACGCAGAAAGTAAATAACTATTTTTTTTACTTTATAGGGGTTTATAATATACATAGATCTATCATTTTCAGTTGAAAGCAAAATTTTGTGGACAGATCTATCATGCATGAACCCTATGTAGGGACAGTATGAGCCTTTTAAGGTAAAAGTGAAGTGTTCTCACATATACTGTCATATGTTATTGGTTGTTAGTCCTTAATAATTATCATTTACTACTTCGAGTCGAACGGAAACCAGCTCCCGTTGCTAGCTGAATGGTTCCGCCCCTGATTGCTTCTAGCAATCCAGTGATTTTTAGCACTTCACTTTACACTTGACTCTAACCTTTACATTGACGCTCCCTTCTGTGCCTATCAACCTAGCCTCTAGCCCTTCTGTCGTTTAGTGACAGATTCCCTATTTGATACTCCTATTTCACAAGACCGCGTAAAAATAAAAAACTATTAACTCTGCTCGAACCACTCGCTGGTGCATTCGAGAACTGCCGACGCCGCGTAGCCCTACAACCAATTCCCAGGTACTCTAAAACCGACCCTAGCTCCCTAGGTCCTATTCGTACCGTCGCCGTCGTCGCGACGCCCGCAAAACTTTTTTTGCCCACATTAGAATTGTGGTCCCACATTAGAATTGCTGAATTGCAATATTTTTTCGATCGGATGATTTTTGGTTCCCAAGCCTACGTCCCCAAGGTTTCAATAATCACAGCGTGGCTAATTCGACTATCTCCTGTTTATATAAACCTTATCTGCTTCTTAATTTGTTGATTGGGAAACTTAAGAACCGGATGTCATATCTGGTTTCCCGACTCAATCGAAAAAAAACGGTTTTTTTTAAATAACTAGAAAACTATAGCTCCTATCGAGAAAAGTTAAACGAGGGCGTTGTAGATATTAAAAAAATATACCAAAGCATTTTGGTATATTTTATATAATAATTTTCGATATGTTTCTTGTACTGTACTTTTCGAGTTATATCGAAAATACCGCTAAAAATCGGGTTCTCTAGAACTTAGAACTAGAACTTAACTATAACGTTCCCATACTTGTTGCTTGGGCCAAGTATAGCTAATAGCAAGCTAAAAAAAATCTTTTTTGAAAAATCTAAAGATATTGATTATTTATCCAGATATACTTATCCATTCTTCGAGAAAAAGATACTCTCCTCAGTTCGCTATATCTTCGCAGGGACTTATGCTTGAGCATCGAGTAATAACTCATTTTGTTCGTGAAGAGTTGCGCTATCATCCTATAGAACAGTTGTATCGATTTTTTTATTTTAAGGGTCAGAAAATGAATTTGAAAACATTGCATTTTATTGACATTTTTTTCAAATAACTTTCACAATTTTTATTTGGTGGAAATGGCAGACACGGGAATCAAATAATAGGCATTTTTTCAGGAATTAAAAAAAAATATACGACCATTAGGATTCGAGATAATATTTTGTTTTACAAAAAAATCTGAAAGGCACAGTAAACATTGTAGAGACCTGACTTTCACACACGTTAATGCTAAATATCCATATTTAGCATAAATCATCGATAAAGGAAATACCATGATAAGATTCATTGATTTTTAGTATCAGAAATTTAATAATAAAGTGAAGCATGCGGAGCAGCTGGAGCGGACAGCGGGTTGGGGGAACGCCCTTTACTTTTCTCGATAGGAGCTATAGTTTTTAGTTATTTACAGAAAACGGGTTTTTTCAACTTTGCAAATTTTTTAGGTTAAGTTCGCCGTTCATGCGCGAGTTGAGAGAAATAGAAAATCTTATTTAAATTTCATCTCCTGTACGCCCATACTTTTTTATCAAGGTAGGAATTCATGTCACCACTTGCCTAGAATGCTTGGACTAATACCTCTCACCCGCCATGTGTCCCACAATTCCCTATTTTATATATTCAATTAGCAATTGGTACAAAACCCGTCTGACTAAAAACCGATCTGTTGCAAGTTGAATAGTTTTTTGTCTACCACCACAACACATAACTTGAACAATTATTTGCTTGAATAGATTTCAAGAAAATGATTGTGCAAGTTATGCGCCCATGCCGTATTCACTTAACTACGGCTTATACCTATAGGCTGGGAGATGATAACACTTTATTTTCCCCAATTTCACCGCGTGCCTTTTGGAGGAGATAGTACCTTATGACAACAAAGAAAAGCGGATACTAGCCCGCTTGACGCTTTCCGGTCATAAAAAGAAAATTAAAACAAATTTAGTCTTATAATAATAGGCATGCAATTTACAGGGTTCCAAAGGGCTCTGACGGTCACGTGAACCTGCAATAAAAAAAATAAATTTCCGCTTTTACAGCATGAAAATGAAAAGAATGAAATTTTATGTCCTAAAACCCATATAATTTTGGGTCTATCATCAGCAAAATCAAAAGTTTTGTGCAAGCGAAAAAAAATGAAAATGTAATTTTCCATATAGCCGGAAAAAGTCCAGCGGACTAGTACCCGCTTTTCTTTGTTGTCAGAACATGCCAAACTAGTACCCGCTTTTCTTTGTTGTCAGAACTTGCGAACGGCTCTATCTAAAAGAGTTTCACTTACGCGCACCATGTTTGTTAAAATAGTATTCAAAATGTCAGTTTTAATTTTATTTTTCAGTTTGGTGTTCCATGATCAATCACAATATAGGCAAATTTTAGAAATCAAGTGGTTCTATTACTTTATGCTGAAAATTAACATTTTACTAAATCCATGTGTTTTTCTGCCAAAAGAGGAGCAAAATTGAAAAATAATTCAAAGCAACACATAAGGTAAACATGATACAAGTTGACTGAAAAAACAGGCCTTTGTTGAGCACCCTGTGCAAGCATTATTTATATCGTTTTACAATATACATACCCTTGTGGGGATATCCGTCTTACATGAAGCTATAATTAAAATGGGTAAACCTGCGTGAATTTCTTCCAGTGTGGAAACTAAACTATGCTGGTCGTATTCGTCTATGTAATTCCACCACTCATCAATCCTTGACAGAAGAATCACAGCAGGAAAATTGTACTGGACGTTTATAAAACTCGTCAGTTTAGTCTTCTAAAATAGTAATTTATTTCAACATTATTCGAAATAAGAGGGATAGGTACGTACATCGAGCAGTCGTGTATCATATATGAAAGCTGGTAAGTGCTCTAAATTTTTCAGAATGGATGGTACCAAGTGTGTATTTAATCCTTGCATATTGGCACCTATGAGTAAAATGCGTCCAGCATATCGTTTTTCACCTATGGTGAATCTAAAAAGGTATACTAGTCGCGTCAATGTATCTTTTTCCTCAGAAGTCCTCAAGAACAGCTCCGATTTTGCTGCTTTTTTAAATATTTTTTATTATTTAAAATCAGAAAACATTTGGAGTGGGGAAGAAGTTATTTATATTGTTTAAACAATGTCTGTGATATTTATATAAAAAATTCAGTTCTGTCTATTTTCTCCTAAAGAACTCTTCATATATTAATTTCAGTATAAAATGTAGATGTTAAAATAAAATAAAAATAAATATAAAAATAAAAATAGGTTTATTAATGTTCTCTGCAAAAAACTGTTCGAAAATAATATTGAGGTGAGTCAAGCAGAAAGTGATGCTGACCCTTTAATCGTGCAATTAGATGTAGATTGTTCCTATCTTCATGTAGTTGTTGTAGCAGAGGACATTGATGAGTTAATATTATTGTTGGCTTTAGCACCTGATGATAAAGAAATGTTTTTTAAACCACTAAAAAATAATGCCTTACAACGAGTTTATTCAACAAAAACAATGTTAAAAAAACATATAAATATTAAAAGAGCATATTTTCTTTATTAATGCATTCACTGGACGTGATACTACATCCGCTTTCTATAACAAAAGTAAAAGTGGTTTTATTAAAATGTTTAACGATCATTATGAAGCATCTGAAACGTTTATGGTTGAAGAGCAAAGTGAAGAAGTGCTTTTTAATGAAGGTATTAATTGTATTCCCACAAGGCATGGTGCAAAAAAATGCCATAAACTTGCATGAACTGCGATATAAACGTTTCATAGCCATTAACTTCAAAAGATAAAAGCGTTACTTCATTCGTTACCTCTGACAAAAGATGTAGCAAAACAATATATTAAGAGAATCTACTTGCAAGTCCCCAGAAATTGAAAAGGAATCCTCAATACCTCCTGAAGAATGGGGTTGGGTTGGCAAAAAGATAATTATTTAAAACCAATAAAAATGACGCAACCAGCAGCACCTAAGAACGTTTTAAAAATCATATTTTTCTCTTGCAAAACATGATGCGGTTCAGCGTGTAGCTGCAGAAAAGTGGTCTTCATTGCTTACCTGCCTGTATTGTTTGCCGTCGATGTGATTGCGATAATCACCCACCAATAATTGAAGAAGTCTCCGAAACGCGAAATTGCTTTTTCTTGTACAAAAAACTTATAGGTAATTGTTTATAAGATCATTTAAAAATATTTATAATAGCAATATAAAAAATAAAATAAATATCTCTTTTGTTTTCAATGGAAATAGTATAAAAAATATTTCTTTCCTGCATAAATAGGATAAATATTGTTTGAACAATAGAAATAATTCCGTCCCCTCTCCAAAAGGTTTCTGATTTTAAATAATATTAAAAAAACAATTTTATAAAAAAAATATCAAAATAAGCTGTTCTAGAGGACTTCTGAAGATTGCTTGTTTTATGTATTCAGTGACGCGACTATGGAAACTGATTGGTTAGATGGTTGTGATATGGCCATTAAAAATAAAGAATAAAGAACATATTATAAAACTCAAGTTTGTCTACCACAGTCCCGTAGTTAGAGTATTCAAAAAGGAAATTTCTGCCGCAAGCCTTTTTAAATATGACCCGATTTTTCAGAAAAATAGTTTTCCATCCAAGGGCGTGCTTCAATTATTGTTAGTAAACACACGGTAAAAACATTTTTTTGTTATACATTCGCTTAGAACTTTTTTCGTATTAGTTGGATTGAAGAAACAGTCAAAGATAATATATTCGTTATTAAATTTCCTATCAATCTCCGTAAATTAAAATATCGCAAAATTATTTTTCGCTGTTATACCGCAAAAATGTAATCGAAATTTTTTTGCGATTTCAATCGATGAGATTTGCATCTGTAACTTTTACATTTTAAGACAAATATTTGAAAATTTGAGGTTTAGTAGCTTGTACAGATATCTTCGATCGTGCCAAAGGCATATGCTATAGGTAATGTTGAAAATGACAAGTCAATAAATAAATTAAATACATTCGGCTGTCCTAAAAATAATAATAAAAATAAAAAATAAAAATAGACCAAATATTAAAAAATACACATTTAGACCAGGCAACCAGGGTTTAAATATGGGTTACTTGGGAAAAAATCGGAAGATGAAAATTGGTACAGTGTCGTGCATGTGGAAAGTACCTAATCGATTTTTTTCCTATTGTACTCTGATCCTTTCAAATGACGTCTTATGTTGACATGACACATTGCTAATTTCTCTTGATGATTTTACGTGTTTCATATTACAGTTTTGTTATCTTAAATTCAAAAATTATTGTTTGCTTTGTAGCTTTTATATTTATTGCACAGAGTAAAACAGATAAAAAGAGAAAAACAGAGATAGTGATTGGTTAGTTGTCATTGTGTTTGTCAGGTAGACACTGCTCAAACCAAACCTCAAATTTTCAAGTCTGTTTTATAAGGGCCAAATATAAGGAAATATGGCATACATAAATATATAGTAGTGCACTTATTTTGAACTGCTCGCCGTTGTACATTAGTACATTTTGAGATCCTGATAAACTAAATTTATCCAACTCCCCCTAGCGGTTTCGCCGCCATATTGGAAAAATAATGCAAAAAAATCGTTAACAAATTATTTGACATATTTTAGAGTTAGAGTGCCCGTATAATGTGCGGTTAGCCTCAAAATGGAGAATAAGCTTCGGTCGCGCCCTCTGTGCCTCAAGCCGTATTTCGACACCGTAGACGCCTTGAGATCAACTCTAGTGACCGGTACAACGTCTCATTCGTGGTGCCATGTGTGCTTGGAAAGCCTTCTAGGGCTAGATAAGCTGACGATACACTTCTTCAGGCACATTAACAATGCCCAAGTGTCGAAAAGCGCGTCTGAAGAGACGGCCAGCGAAAAAGCAAAAACACCAGTGACATTGAAACTCCTTCCAAAATGGAGGAAGTAGGTGGTGCGTTGTAACATCTGCAGCTTCTCATTCACCAACAAAAACATCCTAGCTATGCACCAGAAGCCCCTGCACCAAACCACTACCGATGAAAACAGGAACCTACACCTACCACTGTTACTTGTGCAGTAAAAAAAATGATGGTGCAGCTTTATGATGCATTACGGATTTGAACCGCACGCGCACAAAGGGGGAGCATGCGACAGGAAATACCGCAAAAGGACAGAGTAAAGTTGCAGACGATGGAATTCTCTACAACTTTTATATAATTTTTTTTCCAAGATTAATATTTTTAGGTTTAGAGTTAATTGAACAATTAACCGTTTTTAAGATAGACCCGTAGTTCAAATAGTTATTCTACTATCTGTTCCTTTTAAAACTTACTACCCCCTGTAATTGAAAACCGCAAAATATTTGAGAATTCGCCGGGACATTTTTATTTTAGGGGGGAACATTTTTGACAGTCAAGGGGTCTTCATATATCGTCATATACCTTTTCATGCCGATTACAGCAGTGCACCATTTTGGGAGTTTGGTTGAGGTATTACAAAATTATTTAAAAATATTAAGATGAGGCACTTACGCTAGTGCGTGAGTGGTCGAATGTCACATTCCCTGACAGGTGGATAGGAACAAGAGGGGCGATAGAATGGCCTGCTAGATTTCCTGATATCAGTACAAATGGAGCGTATCTTAAATCAGTGGTTTACAAAACGCCGTTACTAAACCTTCAACATCTACAGAATCGTATAACAGCTACGTGCAGGGATATCCAAGAGATCCCGGAGCCCGAGGAAGGTGAAATCGAACCAAAAGAAGTCAAACCGCCCCCAATCATTGTTAATGGGGGCCACAAAATTCGAAAATTAGAAGTTTTCACTATCGTGTGGTCATAAGCACACACCCAAATTTCTGTCTTCATAACACCAAAATGAAGGTTTATAGAAATTTTCAGTTTATTCCGATCCATTCCGATGTTTGCCCATTATTTCGCCTTATTCGACTGAAGTAATGAATTTGTTTATTTTGCAAAATCGTTTTTTGTAAAAATATATCAAAATTTAAAAATATATGCACAAGAGTGAAGCATCTTATAAATCTTACTCTTTATAACATTATTTTTGAATTTTTGGTATATCTTTATTTTGACAGTTAGGACAGCCGAATGAATTTTTAATTCAATTAAGTATTGATCTGTGACGTAATTTTTAACATTGCAACAAATGCGGTGGTGCGTATGGCTCAAGATATCTAGCTACTAACCCTCAAAGTATTAAAAAGTCACGTATTATAGAAGGCGCGCCTAGTGACCTTTTCATAATATCGTAGACCTGAAAACATACAATTGAACTCCATACCAATTCATGATTCATGTCACTAGAGGAAAGTGAACGTAACAATATTTTTCAATAAATTAGTGTAGTACTTTTTTTTTCACTAATAATTACAGAAGTTTCTGAGGGTACTTTAGACACCCAGTATAGTTGGGAACCATCTGACGTGGTTGCGTAACTGTCAGTGGCGACCACGGGTAATTAGTAGCTTCGATACTCACCGTACGAACCTACCGATTTATTTCTTCTAGATTAGGTAAACTATTGTTGTCCACGTTAACGCTGCTGGATTATACTTAGGAGGGTAACAATATATGTGTTACAGATGCCAAAACGTAAACATTGAAATAGCAAAAAACACATTTTTTGCGTTTTTTTGCAGTATAACTCTGCAAAAAATAATTTTGCAATAATTTTATTAGCGTAGATTGATACGAATAATTTATCTTTGGCTGTTTTTGCAATCCGACTATTACGAAGAAAGTTGTAATGAAAAGCATAAAAAAAAAAAAAATTTTAACATAACAATTATTGTTATTAAACAAATTGTTTTGTTTAATAACAATAATTGAAGCACACGTATTTTTCGAAAAAATTCAGCGCTAGTGGCAGCAAAAATATTTTTTTTGAATAATCTACCAGATTAACCCAGTCAAGTAAGACTCGAAATAATTTCGTTTAGAATTTATATTAGTTACTTGGTACCTACTTATGACCTTCCTGTAAGAAGTGCGGCCACAGTAACTCGATATATTTAAGTATCCTACTTTGTTGTCTGCCTAGAAGAGGTCTGATTATTTGACTCAAATTTCTCATTTTTTGGCCTTGCTTGGAGGAAGATGGAACCAGGTTCATTTTTGCTTCTAGAAAATCGCAATCTTCTACCTGAAATAATATTTATAATATTATATTACTCGACATTCAACTATACCTAATATTAAAACTCCTTTCTCTGTTTGTCGGAAAGAGGCATCCCATCCCATTGCATACGACTTATGTAAAGGAGCACAATTTATTGACATTCTTAATTTATATTAAGCATCAGATAATATAAATTTCATTATGACTATAAATTTCATGTCCGGATGATTCACGGAGACAACACGTAATATATGCCTTCCGTTATATAAAAAAAGGAATCTTCAAATTTCTCCAAACTCTCTAAAAGTAGCAAGATATGCGTGCCGTTAAATATTACTTTCTATAGGTGCAAATATTATGATTCCAGCATTTTACTACTTTATGTGATTTGCAGCTATAGGTATATACATATAAAGAAATGAAGAGGGATGAGTGAAAGAATGGTTTTAGAATATATATAATGGTATATATATATATATATATATATATATATATATATATATATATATATATATATATATATATATATATATATATATATATATATATATATATATATATATATATATATATATTATATATAATTTATATATAATGGTTTAGAATATCTATAGGTCTTTTTTGGATACCTACCTATTATTATTTTATTATTTCATTAATTATAAGTTAATTTTAAAATATTTGGCGACTGTCTATAAGTTAATTAACAGACCTTGCATCTTACGCAACTGTGTCTTAGGCGTATTGAAAATACCAAACACAACTTTTTGTTTAGTATACTGTAGTACAGTACCTGCTTGTCAAAATAACAATTTTTATCGGTTTATGGTGACGGCTGGTAGAACTTTAGGATGATCATACTATATGCCGAAAATAAAGCATTTCTGTATTCTGTAATTTGACCGGAGTGCGGATCAGAGATCCGCTGCACGTCGGTCAGGGCCCGAAGGGGACAAGGGGCCTCTTTGGGCCCCTTGTGCTTCCTCCGTGAGAGAAATGTCTCCCTATGCCATCGACCAGCCTAGTGTTGTACAAAAGATGATGTTGTTGCCTAGGGCCATTTTCCTCAAATTGGCCATAGAAGGCCAACGCCTTAGGATTACGCGGCGGAACATTCCAAAGTACATGCTCGACCATTTCATGTTCTTGTTCACATCCTCTGCAGATGGGTGTGTCACTTTGTCTCATGTTTTAGAGGTGCTTCCTTGCCCGGCAGTGTCCGGTTAGGATTCCTGTTACAAGTCGTAGTATTCCCTTAGACATTGCCAGATAGTTCTTAGCCGTCTCTTCGCTGGGATATCTCAGATTTCTGGCCAGCTGACAGCTACTTGTTTCATCCCACAACGTCTTAAATTTCTTATGGGTGGTTTCCTTTATTATTTTTCGCTGCAATTGGTAGTATACTTGAAGGACCAGGCCCAAGGATTCTCAGGCTGGCTGCCTTCTTGGCCAGTTTGTCAGCGCCTTATTGCCGTTGCATTGTGAGTGTCCTTTGACCCAACATAGGCAGATGTTATTCATCTGACAGGGTCTCACAAGACATTCTCATGTTGACCCTTTGGTTATTTTGTAGTTTTTCAGGGCCAGTAGTGATTGTCTACTATCTGTGTAGATTCTGATTGTCTTGCCCGTTATTTCTCTGCGAGCAATCTCTTGTGCGGCTATGGTTATACCATCGGCGGCGAGTTCTGTTTGTACTACACTGGCATTTTATCCATACTCCAGTTGCATCGCAGTCGCAGATTTCTAGAATATATACCACAGCCTACTCTTTCCTTCTTCTTTGATCCGACTGTGAAGACATAGTTTACACCTTCAACGCCGGTCTCATCTTCACCAGTAGTTTGTATGGTGTAAGGATTATCAAAGACAAGCTGAGGCGGAATACCGTCTGCATATGCCTGTAAAAGGGGTATCGTTTTGACAGCCTCAGTCCACAGGCGGCTTCTGGTTTGGCCACAGCTTGCGTTTGGTAGTATGCCAACGAATTTGAGGCGGGTCATGGTAGTCAAAGCCACTTCTTCTAGATGTAAATCTAGCGGTGGAAGACACAGCATTACCTCCATTGCTCTCGTTGGTGTTCTTCGCATAGCTCCGGCATACTCACACAGGCAACTCTTTATACCTGGCATGGCTTGAATTTTGCTATTATTTGTTGACTCTTGGGCCACCAAACAACAGCTCCATAGGCCATCATTAGTCTTAAGATAGCAGTGTATATACACAGGACCACACTGGGTTTCATTCCCCAGGGTTTCCCTATGGTTCTGCGATAAATTATTTATTTTGCCCAATTCAAATAGTTGCTAGATGAAAACTTCAGGCAACACTTGAGAAACTTATTTTCAGAAGGAGATGTCGAGAATGGTTCTCGCGCAATAACAAAGACTGTTATTGTTGCACGTGTGAGCGCCCTCAAAATCGACTAGCGTTCCGATATTGATGATTATGATTCGGTTTTGTAAATTTTATTACATGGTATATTCAAGCAATGGTTGTGTTAAAGTAAGTTTAGCATGTGCTGACTATGTAATATTGGTTGTGGTTGGCGCCGATTGCCAAATGTACATTAGGAAAACAAATGAGAGTCATTCCGTCATTGACATTATACGATGTATTATAAAAATGGAGTTGAAATATTTGTTTCAATTAAACCAAAACCAACAAAAAGAAATTATTAAAAGTCTTAACACTTGCAAAGCAATCATCAGAATGCCTAATCATATATATTTTATGCTATTTAGTTTAAGCACTTATTAAGTATTAATTGCACCAGTTACACACGTATAACCCAAACAGTGTTATTTATTAGAGCTTCTGCAATCCATTAAGTTCTACCGCTCGTGACCTCCATCGATATCAGTTAATATAAACACATCCACTACATTTGAGGCATTTTTTTATTTTGTACACTAAAACAATAATACTACCTATTTTTCTTTTGTTGTAATTGACGGCAGTTGCAAAAGTGCTGCCAAATAAATATGTTTTAAAAAGTTCAATATTATGTACACAAATGTTTTCCCAATATTTGTGGGATCGTTTTCGAGATCTCCAGAGGAGGCAAGCCTTTTTTGAAGCCAAGTTTTACAGATGTCTCAATCAAAGTATTCGAAATCAAAAATACGTTTCAATGGAAAATATTTTATTTCAATAATTACTATGAAGTAAAATAGGTAGGTATATAAAAATAGTGGGTAAAATACCATAAAAATAATAAAAATAGAGTATATTTGATTGTCTATTTTCCGTCTTAAGAACTCATTTGGTCTTAAGAACAAGTTATACGTCGTGTTCACAGAAAGATGTATCGAGATAAAACGACTTATTTGGACTTGATTTTTTTTTCAGCTATAGTAGCTAAATTTAGAGAGAATCTCACAGATTTAAATAAAAAAAAACTAGGCAAATGTCCATATTATACAGGGTGACACAAAAGTGCCTTTTTACTCTAACTTTAAAACAATATATGGAGTGGCCAACATGTTACACCTTATAATTTCTTTAATTTCCATTTTGTTATCAAGCTACATCTATTCCTTACATTTTCTTTTTTTATTTGTTACAATAACTTTTTTTTTGTTAAAGATACAAGGGTTTTAGAGAAACGTTACATTTTACATTTATTTCTATGGTAATAACAAAGTTGAACAAGGAATGATTTTTTTCACATCTGGATATGACACATAATTGTTTCTGTCAGAACTAAACTGACAACCGTTAGTTTACAATTTGTCACATTTGAGCGCGTTTATCATTAGTTTCAAAAATACGATAGTTTTATACTCTCTCTGCGAGAGCCGCTGCTTTGGTGCAGGATGGTAGGTCACAATATTATGTGGCCAGAGCGTTGGGAATTTCAAGATGCAAAGTTCAAAGGAATGTAAAACGGTTTCGTTAGTCTTGTGTATTCATAAGAAATAAATGTGGTCAAAAAAATCTACTAATTAGCGAGATAATCGCTTTATAACGCTAAATGTTTTGCGGGACAGAAGAATTACTTCTGTGCAAATGAAAAACCAATTAGAGGACGTGAAGTTCAAGTAAGCGATCGAATAATAAGAAGGCGGCTTTTTGATTTTGGACTGCGGGCAAGGAGACCTGCAACGGGTCCAGAATGGCGAAACCTCGGGTCGAACGCCATAGATATGCTAGCGAACACGAATATTGGGGTAATGAAGAATGGAGCAATATCCTATTCACTGACGAGTCAAGGTTTTGTCTCAGACCACCGGATGGACGTGAAAAAATTTACCGTAGACCTGGTGAGCGTTTCTTCCAAAACCATTTTTCGCCTAGAGTAAGTCATAGTGAATATGAGAGCTATGACAGCAGATAGGTATATAAGAGACGTTTTAGAACCATATGTTGTTCCTTTTGCGCCGTTTATCGGAGACGATTTTATGTATTTTATGACGATTCATGTTGCATGAATCGTTAATGGGTATTTAGCCGAGGTTGATAACCCAGTAATGAATTGGCCTCCTCGAAGTCCAGACCTAAACCCAATTGAACATGTTTGGGATGCTCTTGGAAGGAAAGTACAATCTCGTGTACCAGCTTCTGCAAATTTACAGCAGCTTAGTGAAGTTTTAATTGAAGAATGGCAGCAAATCGACCAGGGTTATATTCAAAACCTAATTGAGGGCATGCCAAAATGAATTGCAGCAGTTATTCGTGCACATGGGGGAAACACTTCATACTAAGTTGATTAGGTTTTTCAGTTTATTTTCAGGTTGTTTTCGTTATGGTTAAATTTTTAAAATAGAAATAAATGTAAAATGTAACGTTTTTCTAAAACACTTGTATCTTTAACAGAAAAAAAGTTATTGTAACAAATAAAAAAAGAATATGTAAAGAATATGTAGCTTGATAACAAAATAAGAAATTATTGACCACTCACTTACAGTAAAAAGGTACATTTTGTGTCACCCTGTATAATAAGGACATAGTTTTTTAAATTTAAATCCTCTGTGAGATTCTATATAAATTTAGCTACTAGATGAACAAAAATTTAATCAAATCGGACAGATAGATAAAAATATTTTTATGGTAACATGTTAGTAATACCCTCACAATCACTCAGCCAACTTAAGTACTTGCTATGCCTTTTTTAACCACCCGTTTTGCACAAGCCCGAGCAGCATATTATTTTTTTATTTCTAAGTCATAATTACGAATCGCATTACAAGGCAAAATATGGCACCCACCTAAATCGCACAAACTAGTTAAGGAAATATTGAACTATTGAAAAAAACCCTTCGCCAGTGAACACTGTATATAACAATTACATTTGTAAACAATGTTATAGCTTACATATATGCACTCAACATACCTATATCATTTTAGACTGATATTTTTAGCTGAACCTTAGGCCTAAAGTACGTGCAAGATAACTGTATAAACAAAACATTGTAGTTCGGCACTTGACGACTCATAATTAGTTTCCTCGAAATGCTAAACCTACGATACCTACATTTAGTAGTTATAGAAAGTCATTTTTAACGCATTAACAATTATTTATTACAAAAGATACACATTGAACAATAAAATTAATAACAAAACAACTTGATCATCATTCTT
>CAXKVY010003107.1:0-23769 GCA_964058915.1 Tetropium fuscum
TTAATATTTAAATTTCATTCGATAATATAATTCAATGTTTTATAAGTTATTCCCATACATACTTGTTTTGCAACTTTAGACACTTGTAGGGTTAAATCCAATCCCGAAGGGCCTCCACCAATGACAAGGACCCTTTTATCATTGTATGGATCAAGCGCCCGGAATGTGTGACTGTGCTCAATGTTTCCTTTAAACTTTTCTATTTGTGGTATATCTGGCACAATTGGTTCGTTGTAGTGACCGCTGCAAATCATAATGGCATCAAATGTTTCGGTAATTTTCTCTTTCGTTGGCTTGAAGACGTAGCTCAGCTCCCAAGTGTTATCTTCTAGAGGCCGGACGTTGGTAACAAATGAATTAAGCTGAAATGAATTTGTAAGACATTTTTTATGCAACCGGCCAATCAGATTATGTTTAATCATCTGATGATGCTAACATCGTTAGTGCAATGCGCGTCGATTATAGTGTTCAGTGTTCGCCGGACTACATAAACACTCTCCATGACTTAATAATAAATTTAGAATTTGAAGCGAGTCAGCATTTGAATATGAGTTTTCATTTTCCTTTTTTTTAATATAAACAATACTTGTTTAAACCGCATCTATGTGTATTAGACTGACAAATAACTGGTGTTAGATTAGCTGTTTGTTTTTCTTGTTCCTCAAGTTCTTGTACCTATAATAAGAAGTTGGTAGCCATCTTTGCAAGATAATTTTAGATGATTACACAAAAAATAGAAAATAGCCTAATAACTAGAAGAGATAGGTATCATATCGCTCCAAAGAGAAATATTGTTAGGAAAACATACGGGGTGTTTTTCTTTTTGAAAAACTAACTTCTATGGTTTGGAGCTAACTAAAATCGGCATTAAATTTCCACGAAACTGTAAGAAATTAAGTCACATTGAAAGTATGGATGGGAAGCTTAGGGGTCTAGCCTCGGGTCTAGCTATCTCTCCTATGAATATTGTCATTCTATATTTTGTATATTGAATTTTTAATATTGTCATTCTATTTCTTCTCGAAAACTGTTCATTTTTAGGAATAGGGGAATTTGAAGTCCACCTAAAATTTGACGTAGAATCCAAAATTACAATAATATATAGTGTCCATTTTAAAAGCAAGTTTGTTGGGCTATAATCGGTCGTGTCACGTTGACGCAACGCAATTATTTTATTTCAGTAGGCCATGCCCGAAAACCCTGTTTTCCAAATTTTCAAAATTCAAAGTAGTCTGCAATATTCTACAGGGCGGTGAAATTGAGACACCCCGTATATATTGCATCATATGTCCTACATTTTTTGATTAAAATACTTTATTATTGAGGACACTAGACAATGTACAGTTCCGGGTATTTTTTTAATCTGTAATATTACAAAACCTAGGTACATTACCTTTATGTTTGGCTTTAGGTTGAAATTGTCTGCATAGAGATTCAAAAAATGTAGCACCTCCGGTTGGGTTAAATATGACTTTTCTTGTTCTGGTATGGGGAAATCTGGAAAACCCATTACTTCTTTGGGAAGATTTGTTCTGGAATTGCAACGTTTCGATTAATGGTTAATTTTATAGACCTGTATAGTTAAAGCATTCAAAAAGGATATTTTGGGAACTTGTGCTGGAAAGTGGAAATTTTTCAATTGCAATTCAATATTGCTAGAAGTTACCAAAGAGTAATAATTAATCATCATATTACAATTGGATGGTTCATAATAATTGATTTGCTTAAAGTTTAGGTAAACATTTATGTAATTTTTGGATTAATTATGATTGAATTAATTGATCCCACGAGTATGATGTCTGTTACAGCGATAAGAAATTTTAAAATGCATTACCTATAGACATTGGTCGATAAGACTAATTGTTTAATCCACTATTATTATTCTAATACACCAGGAACTAATTTCAATCTGTAGAATTTCATTCATTCTGTAATTTTAGTAAATACTAATAGATAAAATCACCAAATGGGTCAACATAAGATAAAGTTTTTTATATGGTGCATTGACATCTTCGCATAGTCAACCAATTAAAATATTAATGGGTCTATAAATATGTAATTAGCTTTAATTAATAATAATAATTGTTGATTATTGGTATATTTATTGGCATTCGAGAGAAGTAGTTTTTAATATATATAATATAGTAAGTATTCATGTGGATTAATTCGTTATTTTTTAGTTTTATGTATATATTTGACATATATGTATATGTATTTAACATTTATATGTATATGTAGATATTTATATGTATTTGTATATGTATATGTATATGTATTATATATGTTAACTGGTCTGGTTAGAAATTTTTGTTTCAGTTTTATTAGTATTTATATATTAATAATTGCCAATTTAGGTAATATTAGGTAATATAAAACTCTTCTTTTTACCACACAATTTAAGGCCATTTTGAACCCAACCATCCGTAGATACAAAAGGTAAAATGACCATACGGAATCCTCTGCTTGAAGATACATCTTTTAGCTGACATCTGCTAGACCATCAGTCCAACCTTTTTTCGCAGTGTCGTGGGTGTCATACTAGGTTTCGTCCAAATAATAAATCTCTGTTTTCCTTTATTCTTTCATTTTATCTAAATGTTTTATTCCCCAATTTACAATTAACAATTTAACAATTTTAAAATTTGAAATCCAATTTTCTAAGCCTTCGTAAAGTGCTTTCAGAACAAGGTGTTTGATGCTCTGTAAGTTTCCTGAAAATTATTTCTATGATGTGAACTTTATTGTTTTTATATTTTTCGTAAATTAAATTTCTTAAAACTAGCTTGTGGCCAAGTTCAAATCAATGGATATTCCTGCATCAGATCTCTCTTTTTTTGTTTTATTTCTTTATACAAGCTGACATAAAGTACTGTAAGGAACCTCTGTTAGCTTTGACACTTTCCCCAACACTGCAGATTTGCTATCTCCTATGTGCACAGGGTCTTGTTTTAAGTTGTTATACACATTTAGACAAATGTCTTTTGCTTGGTAGTCTAAAACTAAATGTTTCTTTATTTTTGTGAAGTTCCATTTTCTAAATACTCGCCTAAATCTGAATCGTCGGATTCGACTTGGGGTTCAACTGAAAGAACTAAACGTGGCATGCAGTAAGTAAGTAATATTTTTTGTGAGACGTTACATGAGAGACCGCACAATAAGCCCAATTACCAAATAAGTTCTTCCCCCCCCCCCTCGGAGATGCCCGGGAAGTTGAAAATAAATAATAGAATAATACGAAAGCGAAATTAAATAAAAAAATGTTATAAGGCAACTTCATGTTGCATTTTGTTATTTAAACTTTTACCTGTTGTATGTATTTTCATGTTATCTATTTTGTTAACTTTTTAGTTACGTTATATTCATTTAGTTCAGTTTGAAATAAAAATTATAATGTTAATTTTTATTGTATACCTACCTTAGTCCCTTATACATGGCTGAATATACAGGATACCCATACATATCTTCACCAACGTCATCGGTGTAAACCCATAGGCCACCCATTTCAGATCCCATTTCATATACAACACAGTCCAGCCCGTTTGCCAAAACATGTTTGGCTGACGCCAAGCCAGCAGCGCCAGCCCCGATTATCCCTACACGCATTTTTATTGAAACTACAAATTATTTTCAACTGGACAACTACAAAGAATCGAATGACTCGCCGGACAGTGTGAATCTAAACTAAAAAACCTTCATCCTGTCCTTATAATACGATGAAAAAACATTTTTAAAATAAATTATCGGAACAAATGTTTAATTTTGTCCATATAAAGGCGCAAACAAAGATGCGGCATAGAATAATCCAATGATGACGTACTTGTTTATAAAATTGGATTCAAAATCGACTATCCAGTAAATATAATTAAGTGTAACTACGACCTTGTGTTCCTTAATACTGGTAATTAGCTTATGATTTTTGTGCGGACGATGATTAGCCCCACTTAATGACCGCAATTAAAGATCTTATATTGACCGGCAGATAATACCATAAAGAAGTTGATTCAAGAGAATCATCGACTATTTGTAGAATGGCGATTTTTAGAGGGCGGAAGTGCAAACAATTGTTTTATTCAATAGCTCAATATGCATCTGATTATTATAGGTACCAAGAATTTGTATTGCGAGGCTTTGGCGCAAATTTCGAATGCCGAGGAGACTACATTGCAATATTATTACTATTTTATTCATTGTTTATTTATTTACGATTTTTTATATACGATATCCAACCTGATGTCCCAATTATGGAATAAATAACGTATATAGGTACAATTCAAGATCGTACAATAGACCATATTAGTTAGGTTAGGAAAATCCGGGCGCGAAATTTGAAATGGGTTCCTAAACATATTTCAACAAATTTGACTGCCATGTGTTTCTTATGGGAGATTTAAAAGAGTAACTTTCAGACGGGAATTTCTCGGGTTATGGGTATTTCTTAGTATTTAAACCCATTATACGTCAAACTTTAAACATATCTATTTCTCTGCAATTCAAGTCCAAATTGTTTTTTAGACCTATGAGTTAAATATATAAATGATTTTAAATTAAAATGTTTGTTTTCCGTGGACATACGTCGCGTATTAGTTTTAACATTTCTTGCGCAAGAGCTCAAGTGCCAGGCTAGCAGCTGTAAAAAGTCAGGTTATGGGTTATGTTGTTATGAGATTGTCTGTGGGTTGTTCATTTATTTATCTAGGTATTTATTATTATTTTGGCGTTTATTTGGTCAATGTTTACCGATTTTTTTATATTAATGATGTAATAATACCTACTATGTACACTTTTATAAAAGAATACTGGAAAAAGAAGAAGAAGAATAAGGGTTTTCATTAACTAACTAAGATACCGCACAGCAAACTTGATAATACTAATGGAAAAGGCTTGGAAAAACAATGGTAATGTGCTTTACACTTTCGATCGAATATATTTTCTGCACTTATTCCTTGCATATGCATAATTTGTTCAGGTCGGGGCAACCAAGAACAAGATACATATATCAGTTCCAGATACTGAATAAATTTAAGTAGTCGCTTTTTTTTAAGTTGTGCTTTTAAATAAATTAAGTAGTCATCAAACTGAAAATATTTTACGTGGCCAGAGCTTAGGCTACATATTCTGGCCACGTTCAAAATATCTTAAATTGTCTGGGAAAAAATCACTTATGGCTCCGAGTTTGATTAGGTATGTACTCTATTTTCACCCATTTTCTAAATAATTATTTACAATAAGAAAAAAATAGATAGGTTTGTGATGAACACTGCCAAACGTGAAATAAATTAAAATGAACTGATTACAGAAATTTAGGAGATAGAACACGAATAGAAATACAAATTCAGCGATGTTTCCTCAAATATTGCCGGTTTTTAAATTAACAAAATGAAATAATTATTATGCAAGAAATTGATATTAAAAAAGTTTAACCAAAACCTCATAGTACCTACCTGTTAAATTTTCATTATTAAAATGTATTTTTATCTAAATTTTACAGTCCTGTATAATAAATGTCATAACTTACCATCCGACAACATCGCAATGAAGGATCATGTCAAACCCCTTCCACTCTGAAGTATTGGATCCAGCAAGAACATACGTTTTTTTATACAAATATCGCCACCAAAAATGCGTAATATTTTTATTTTGATAATGTTTAATTAATTTTTTAACACTCTCTCAGTCAATATCAATATCAAGTCAATATCAATATCAAAAAATTTAATTATTCAACTTATTTCAGTAACAGACATCCTATCACGTCTACAGACGCTCCTAAACTTGAGTTCCCTTGATACAACAATACAATACATAAATTTTTAAATAGGAACCCCTGCGAATGTGAGATCCTAACCTAACCTAATATGGTAAATTAGTTAATAAAATTACTATTTTCATTATTTATCTGAAAATATACTATACTAGCTAATAGTCCTGTATATCTGTACTTACTTCTTAGGAGATTTTGAGAAGGAAGGTTTTATTTTAAGAAATACTTCTAGGTGCCTTACTAAATATTTCTGTGGCTGGCCATCCGCTTATAACGCCATCAACGATGGCCGCAACTCAATCGCCAGAACTGCTTTTATCTCTGTTAATACTTCACCGATTTTCATGCAACCCACTTTTGATACCAATTTTACCTTTACAGTTCAGCTCACCGTATGATACAAATAGCTCAAGTTCGTAGATATGACATGCAGGAGCTCTTTTGGTGTGATCTATCTGATAACTGTTCACTGTTTAATGATCAAGGATTACTGACAAAGTCATAAAAAACTATATTATTAAAGAAGCTAGAAACATATTATAGTAGCGACCATAACCGGATTCAGTCTAATGAGAATACACAACTTTTTATGTTGTGGATGTCATGAATTCCAGAAAAAATTATGATGAATGAACAGAAAACAGTGGAGCAGTTTCTGTAAAGAGATAAATCATTTAACTGTACATCTCTACAAAATGGAAAACCAGTAAATCACCCGGAAATAAATTGTTTGTCAGTAGAAGAAGCTGATTTTAGAATTCTAGCCATTGATGCCCGATCTGGAACCGATTGTACAATTAAGTTTGGTACTAAGACAGCAGCTCTTAATAGTGCATCTACAGAATATTTGAAGAACTATCTTGTAGATCTCTCGATGAGCTGTGGCTTTATCATCATGGAAAGAATACAGATGTTGAAGATGTGCCACCTGCAAGCAAAAGTACTAGGAGGCATTTATTGAGATCTTATTTCTACACACAGCAACACTGTATGGATGACATCGTTGTTCGTTTATACCCCTGTGAATATGCTTTTGACGTGATAGAAGATGATTTGATGAAAATTAATTAAGATTCATTCGGATTCATCTTGCAAAAACCTGTTTTAGATAAAGTATGAACATGTTTATAATATTATCACTCTTCAATATTGATTTTTATGATAACATAGTATCACTTTATTCATGGTTTCACGGCATGATCATTAGGTATTACCTTATTTTTCCAAGAGTAATATTGACGCGTAACACAGAAGTCATAGCATAGTACCTACAGAATGCCAATACGCTTCGGGGATGAGTCAGTGGTCTTCACTCTTCCTGATATTATAAATTGATGGGGAGACTTTCATTGCATTTGCTAATATATATTTCTAGTAATAATGCTGAATGATAAACATGTTGCAGATGTAATGATTACAAAGCCAGTAATTGAAACTCTGGTCAAATTGTGGCTTAAAAGTACCAAGAATAAATCCTCGCCAAATGGTTTATTGTAATTATTGCAAAATTTGTACTGACAACACATTAAAACAATGCTCTAGAATGTTAGAATCTACAAGTACTTAACTGTTAGTATATAATAACAAAAATTAAATATTAAATACATTAAATTAAAATTAGTCAAACCAAATAAAAGTTATTCTACTTTAATATAATTGTCGTTATCCACAATCTTATACCGATCCTCTCTGAAGTTAAGAAGGTCGTCGTATAACCTTTTGACACTTAAATCTCTGAGTTTAACTAGGACAGGCGCAATTGGAATTGTATTGGCATCGGCAGCTAGGTCGTTGTAATACGACTCTTGGTGTTGACCCATCATGTGTGCTTGCCTCTTGGTGTAACCTTTAGCCCATCGGTCCTGCATTTCCCGTTCCGTATGCATTCGCATGTCTTCTGTTGACGGTAGGGACATCGAGTCGTTTAAGGATTTGAAGAAATAACGTGCCTAAAATAAATGAAACTAATAAGCTCAACATGAGAAGGAGGAAGTAACTCAAAAAAGAAACCCAACCGCTTTAAAAAAGTTCTCGAATTTGACGGAATCTTGCTCAGTTAGAACATTATAACCCGAAAACACTTTGTCGCGTGAATATTATGGGGAATTATAATACTAGGTACAATATTTTTAGAAATGTGCAGCTAAGCAGTATCTACATCTACAACATCTGTTTTTTCTTTGTGTTCTCAACCTATTCAAGTTAGTAGATTTTGTTTGCGCTTTTGTAATTATTGTCTATTCATAATTATGTGCAGCTATGCAGTATCTACATCTACAACATCTGTTTTTCCTTTGTGTTTTCAACCTATTTCAAATTAGTAGATTTTGTTTGCGCTTTCGTAATTATTGTCTTCTACGAATATAAAAATGTTGAGATCTCAAGTTAAGATCAGGTTACAACCTAAATCACCCTGTATATGTTTAATGTTTCTTCTTCCAATGGTCAAATGAAACGTCAATAGATACCTACCTATAATTTGCAATACCAATTTACCTGTAAATCGAACATCTGGAAGGCGCAAACGTTGAAGGGGATTCCAATGAAACACATAGTCGGCTTCTCGATGTGGATCATATGCTTGTAAAGGGGTTGTATATAGTTTTCATCTACGGTTACTCCACACGATTCGTGTAGGAATGGGAAGCTATATTTGTAACCGGTACAGAGTAATATCTCGTCGAAGCCACAACAAGAACCGTCCACGAATTCCACCATTTCCCGGTCGCGGATGCACTTGATGTCTGGCTTCTTACACACGTTGTCTGGATAAGGTGTTTTACTCACGTCGGGGGAGTGGTGACTAAGGACAACCTGAAAATGAAAACATAATTTCCTTACGAGAATCTATGATTGAATATTTAATAAACAAATGAAAATAATGTTCTTTAATTAGAACCAGATGAGAGACATTACACAAGCAAAGTACTTACGTGTTTGGCCACATTGGAGAGTTGTAACGTCAAGTCTAACCCAGAAGGTCCTGCCCCCACTACCAGGATTCTTTGGTTTTTGTAGGGCTCTGGAGACCTGAACATGTGGCTGTGTTCTATCTTCCCTTCAAATTTCTCCTCGCCCTTTATTTTTGGGATAATAGGTTCGTTGTAATGGCCATTGCATATCATCACAGCATCGTAAATTTCAGTGATTCTTTCATTGGTAGGTTTGTAGATGTAGGTCAGCTGCCAGGAGTTGTCTTCTAGAGGGTGTATATCCACGACGATCGTGTTAAACTGGGAATTGTGAAAGTATGATTAAAAACTTTTATCGATTTTTACGAAATACCAAATTTTATATGAGGTAAATCATTAATGAATATGATAAATAGTAGGGGCCCTAGATTAAACCCTTGAGGACCTCCAGAAATCTCCAACAAGTGATCTCTTGAAGGTCTTACAAAAAATATTCTAAAAGTTCCAATAAAAACATTACACATTACACTAATAAATTACCTGGATTAATGGTCTTAGGTTGAAATTTTCTGCATACAGTTTTAAAAAGTCCAATATCTCAGCTTGGGTTAAGTATGATTTGTTTTGTTCGGGAATGGGAAAATCTGGGAAACCCATTACTTCTTTTGGAAGATTCGTCCTAAAAAGTAACAAGTATTATATTAGTAATATTATAATAATATATTAACGCTTCACAATTCTGTGAATTTTGTATATTTAATACCGTTATTAAAATATTTTAGTTTTCTAAAGGTTATAACTCGTCTATGATTGCGACATTGAGAAGCTGCCGCTCGCGGCTTACAGTGGTCTCAAATCCAAAAAGCTGGTCAAAATAATGAAAAATTGTTAGATTTCCGCGAGACTATTTGTTTTTCTTAGGTCGCCCAGCAAGATTATGAAGTCAATTTTCAAAATAACAAAATGGACGATCGAATATGGCAGACCACTTAGTGCAAAACGTTTTTGTCCGTGTAAAAGCTATACACTGAAAACAAAATTGATTCTTCCCTTCATCGGACTGGGGATAGGGAGGATTATCTTTGAAATAACGGCGCCATATATCGTGAAAAGTATTACGTATAATACGTAGTTTCCTAAAATATTGATATATAATGAAACATGGGTTCCTCCATTTAGGTTACTAAAGTTGACCATCGCTAAATAAAAATTAAATTTTGAAAGAAAATATTGCATTGAAACAAAAAACAGTATTTTAGGTCTACGGGTTCCACTATTTAAATTTTGGAGATTACCCTCCCTTGTAGACGCCCATGTTGGAATTATCTTTGAATTCAGATACTACAATACATACTGATAAATATTCCGTCTAACGAAAAATACAGCTTGCCTAAATAATTTGTCATATTTAGATAACAATATATAAACTATATATAAAATAAGTAATCTGACCCTTGGCATATAGAAATATATTTTTCACATGAAATTACTTCATTTCAGACGATGATTGAACTGTATATTTTTTATAAGGGAATTGTATTTGTTGACTTAATTTCGTATCCGCATTTCGGCATATATAAATCACTCAAATATCAGTCTATCCTGAAACGTGTCTAATCCTGCATTATATATATATATATATATATATATATATATATATATATATATATATATATATATATATATATATATATATATATATATATATATATATATATATATATATATATATATATATATATATATATATATATATATATATATATATATATATATATATATATATATATATATATATATATATATATATATATATATATATATATTATATATATATATATATATATATATATATATATATATATATATATATATATATATATATATATATATATATATATATATATATATATATATATATATATATATATATATATATATATATATATATATATATATATATATATATATATATATATATATATATATATATATATATATATTAAGTTCTTTGATAGTCATATTTGTTTTGTGAAAAGAAATCTTGGGTTTCTAGCAAGTATACGAATAAGTAAGACACACTTACCAGTTGTGTACAAGTTCTTTCGCCTTAATTGAGGATCTTCAGATTCAGATTTTGATTTTTTTATCAAAAACAAATCGTACATCACTCTGAAGATCCTCAATGAAGATGAAAGAACTTGTACAACTTGGATCGGAACTTGAAAGTGGATCGTTTCCGTATATATATATATGTCCAGATACACAACTGGTAAATATGTCTTTCTTATTATTCATTTATTTGCTTATTCTTCTATGTAATGAATTGTTACAAATCCAAGATTTCTAGGACAATAAATCTGCCTTATAGAGAGAGGTAGGTACACATTTCCGAAGTTTTTTGCCGGTCCGATCTTTTGCAGGAAATGAGGTATTTTAAAATGGGTCTTTATAAGTGTGCAAAATTTCAGTCAGATCGGTTTGTTAGTTGATGAATAATTGTATTTGTTTATTCCAGCGAGCGTCCATTTAAACAATCGGTATAAGCAAGATAATGGATCTAGAGATGTTTAACAAAGTGAAATTGATTCATAAAAGGTAAAAGGTGAAACTACAAGGTAAGTTGAAAAAATAGACTATTTGTGCAAATTTTTTTTTAGTCTAAATAAAATTAAAATCTAAATTTAAAAAAATTGAAATCCTTCAAATTTGCGTTTCAGTGTACGTTGTTAATCACTGTATTTAGGCTACCCCTTATTGTCGTTATTATAGAAAATAGAAGAGAAGCTTCTGATGAAAGTTGTGAATCTGTAACTGAACCCCTTTAATAAATTAATGGAACTGCAGTGGCGTGCATAAATTGACCACACTAACACCGCGTATATTGTTGAATTTTGAATTACTCAATTTTTTCTGAATTCAAAAATATGACATGATAGTCCTATCTTTAACCCTTTTTGAGTTACTCCAAAATTCAACGAACGCTAAAAAAGAACAACTGCAGAGCGTAGAAAATATTACCAGTTCAGCATTTAACGGAAATTCAAAAAAGAAAACGGCTGGATTTATGTCGTCAGATGATACGAAAATTAAACGACTATCCTGATTATTTTAATAACATTTTTTGGACAGATAAGTCTCCATTTCCGGGGAAAGAAAACACAACAGAAAAAGATTAATCGACAAATTAAAAAATCTGACAATATATTTGTCAGCGTTTTTTGTGGCTTTTTCCCTAATAAAATAGCGCGGCCAATGTTTTACAATTTTATTTTAAACCATGTACCTATCTACCTACCTATCTACCAACGGGAAATTCTCCCGGAAGTGGAAAATATTCTTTTACAGAATTTTACGGATAATGCTCCACATATTGCCCTTAAAGTTCGAAAGCATTTAAACAATGCATTTCTAATATAGATTGGCAATAACGGAGCTATTAAGTGGCCACCTAATATTTCCGATCTTTTTCCACTAGATTCATTTTTATGGGTATTTTTAAAGGATAAAGGTAACAATAATAATAATCACAATATTTAAACGTTGCCAATGACAATATCATCATTGACTGTTTTTGGGAATTTAAGAAGACGATATGAACTCTGTATTCAAAATAATGGTGGCCATATCGTTCAATTTTTATAATTTATTTTTGTTGTCGTTTTGTTAATATTATAATATAGGTTTGTAAATAAATGTTTGAAATGTCACATCTTTGAATTGAGAAAAAAGTATAGTAATTCAAAAATTCACAGTACATAGTGTTCCATTTAAAAAAATATAATTTTTTCTTGTTCCCCTAAATTTGTGCACGCCACTGCAGTTCCATTAAGTTATTAAAAGGGTTCAGTTACAGTCAACTTTCATCTGTAACTTTTTTTTTATTTTCAGTAATAATGATAAAAGGCTTGGCCTAAATATAATTAATAACCCTGTATAATGGTTGCCCAATAAACAAAATAATGGACCCCAAAACTTAAGAATCCGAAATTTCAAAATTGAAGTAAAGTAAATAAGAGAAACTCCTACCTTAAACCCTTGTACATGGCAGAATAAACAGGATATCCGTATCGGTCCTTTCCTATATCATCGGTATAAACCCAAGTGCCACCAAGCTCTGCCCCCATTTCAAAAACTTTGCATTCAAAACTGTTTTCGGAAACATGCCTCGCGGATGCCAAACCGGCAGCTCCCGCTCCAATAATCGCAACACGCATTTTTCAAAAAAATTCAACCGTATAAAAAATACTAAAATATTTAAAGCAAACAGCTCACGTGCACGCGGTACAACAGTTAATTAGAAATTAAACCGAACTGAAAACATAATTTCCTTATATGTAAATAAATAAATGTTTATTGTAAATTATCAACTTGTCTCCGTCTTCTTCTAGATAAGTGTGTTGGTATGTTGCGCGAAAGACACTAACGTCTGTCTGTCTTGGTAAATGGACACGCGACGTCGCGGTCGGTTTTGCATTATGAAATTTCTAGCGCGGATTGCTGCACTTAGCAATATTCGTAAATTCCCATTATTTATTATGTAGGTTTGAGAATTGTTTAATTTATGGATGCGTAGCATGTGTAATCATTTGTTTATTGATAAAGAAAACAAGAATATATATATATATATATATATATATATATATATATATATATATATATATATATATATATATATATATATATATATATATATATATATATATATATATATATATATATATATATATATATATATATATATATATATATATATATATATATATATATATATATATATATATATATATATATATATATATATATATATATATATATATATATAAAGGGTCCGCCAATAGGGACGCTCGATCTTTGACAGCTCATGGCGGCCATGTTGTTTGTGGTAGAGTTGGCAGACGTAGTTGTTATTATTCAGTGTATCTTCACAAATCACCATGAACCAATTCAGCCGCGAGCAACATGTGCAAATCGTTAAAACTTATTACGAAAATCATTCATCGGTTCGAGCAACGTTCCGCGCGCTCCGCCAATTTTACGGTGCAATTGATCGTCCTGCTGAGTCGACTATCCGTCGTTTGATTAACAAATTCGAGGCAACCGGTTCGGTGAACAATCAGCCAACACCGACGCGTCGTCGAAACGTCCGATCTGCCCAGAATGTCGCCGCTGTGCGCGATAGTGTGCGTGAAAATCCGCGACAGTCAATTTCACGTCGCGCACAGGAACTCCGCCTTTCGGAAAC
Organism: Tetropium fuscum; assembly: GCA_964058915.1. Classification (NCBI taxonomy): domain Eukaryota; kingdom Metazoa; phylum Arthropoda; class Insecta; order Coleoptera; family Cerambycidae; genus Tetropium; species Tetropium fuscum. The sequence continues at coordinate 13,919 of CAXKVY010003107.1, forward strand.
ATCACTTCGCCGAATCTTGCATCTGGATTTGGGCATGCATCCGTACAAGATCCAGCTGACACAAGAGCTCAAAATAAACGACCATAGACAGCGCCGTATCTTCGCTGATTGGGCTTTAGAGCAGTTGGAAGTCGACCCCGATTTTGGTCGCAAAATCATCTTCAGCGATGAGGCACATTTTTGGTTAAATGGGAATGTCAACAAGCAGAATTGCCGTTATTGGGCCGAGAACAATCCACAGGAGGTCCACCAGGTCGCAATGCACCCAGCAAAGGTAACTGTTTGGTGTGGATTTTGGGCCGGAGGCATCATCGGGCCGTATTTCTTCGAGAACGACGATGGTGTGTCCATCACGGTAAACGGCGAACGATACAGATCCATGATAACGAACTTTTTCTGGCATGAAATCGACAATATGGATGTCGAGGATATGTGGTTTCAGCAGGACGGCGCTACGAGCCACACAGCGCGCGCCACAATGGATCTTCTGCACGAGCGCTTCGGAGGAATGGTTATCTCGCGCGGAGGCGACATCAACTGGCCACCGAGATCGTGCGATTTAACCCCACTAGACTATTTCTTGTGGGGTTTTCTTAAATCACAGGTCTACGCAAACCAACCACAAAACACTGATGCCCTCAAAGTCAACATACGCCACGCCATCGATGAAATACAGCCCGATTTGTGCGCCAGAGTCATTGAAAATTGGACTTCTCGTATGCGCGCCACCCAGCGAAGCCGAGGTGGACATTTGACCGATATTATTTTCCATACATAATGCCTTCGAATACTCTTTCAAACAAAAAATAAATTTCATTTATACCTCTCACACAACTTGCTTTATTTCATTTTAAAGATCGAGCGCGCTTATTGGCGGACCCTTTATATGTATATATATATATATATATATATATATATATATATATATATATATATATATATATATATATATATATATATATATATATATATATATATATATATATATATATATATATATATATATATATATATATATATATATATATATATATATATATATATATATATATGTATATATATATATATATATATATATATATATATATATATATATATATATATATATATATATATATATATATATATATATATATATATATATATATATATATATATATATATATATATATATATATATATATATATATATATATATATATATATATATATATATATTTATATTATATATATATATATATATATATATATATATATATATATATATATATATATATATATATATATATATATATATATATATATATATATATATATATATATTATATATATATATATATATATATATATATATATATATATATATATATATATATATATATATATATATATATATATATATATATATATATATATATATTGAGACATATTTTAATATGTATGTTTTTATAAAAGGCGTCACTTTGTTGAGCCAAATTGTTTTATGATTTATATATTTTAATTTTTGACACTTGAGATATTATATTGAAATAGTATGATCCAGATATATTTAATTTGCTTATTAGGTACTTACTATTTACTCTTACTACTTCCCTGTTGAATCCTTCTATTTTTTTTATGGACGCCAGTTCTATGAACATACATTTCTTAATTTAATTGAAAGATCAATTTAGAGTCATGAGCAGTCTCTCGTCTTAGAGGGGGTCCAATTTGGCTTCTTAGTTTTTTTTAATAAAATTTCTTTAAATGATTTGTTGTTAATGAAAATTAACGACTCATCATCATTGAATTTAAAATTATGCAATTTTTTTTTAATATGCCAAATTTATGTGAAGCTCAAAGTTGTATTAGTTATATTGTTTAGTATTTTAAATTTATTTCCCTGAAATTGCAAAACAAGAGAGAAGAAGCTGTGATTGCATATGATTATGTTTATTATAAGATATTATTAATGTGAAACGAAATTTTAAAACCTATTACTATCCTGCGAAAAACCTACTTAACTTAAATCATGGGACCAAGTCCTCTGAAACTCTGAAACAATATTCTTTAAAATACTTCAAGTATTTGAAAATAACAATTATTATTAATAAATTAGACTTATTTATTGTGCATGACCAAGTCATATATGTGTATAAGACCCCCCCTCTCTTATCTCACTTATTCTTATTTTTAAAAACTGATCACATCAATAAATAAAAATAATAGTAACGAGTAGTAATGATTAACTAAAATCTTAAACTTAAAAAAAAGCATTAAATGAGACATGTAAGTACAAATTAAGTATAAATAAAGTAAATAAATTCCAGTATCCATGTCTTGTTGTTTCTGCGTTGTACATTGCATATAAGTCAGCAACATTGTCACTATAGCCCCCATTTATTAAACATATTTGAACTATTTTTTAAGACTACGCCTTGATATTCTAAAATATTACAGTCCTCTAAATCTGATTCCTGCATGGTTGTCTTCATCTTCTGAAATATCACAGCTTCATCATTATCTACATGTTTAGGATCACCAATTATTGCAGTTGATCCAATCACATTTTCTACAGACACGCTTTTTCGGCATCTCGCAGTATCTCATCTAAAAATTGAAAAAAGGTCTGGTTTTGTCATTGTCTATTTCTTTAATGGGAATTTAATTTTCCTCAGCCGCTCCATGGTTTTTTGGGAGATTATTTGGTTTCTGGTTCTCCTCTATAACCGACGTTAATTTTTTATACCGAATATCTCAAAAACTGTAAATTATAACCTAAAGCCTTTCATATTAATTGATTGCTCTGGGTAGCAAAAGTTTAGGTTAATTAAGCTTGATCTTCAGTTCTCTTGTCTAATCAATTACCGTATTAGTTCTTGTTTGAAGTTTCCCCCTTGTGATTGCTTTAGTGTTGTCTGAAGCTTCATTTCCTAGTGTTCTTGGTGATTTCTTGATCTTCCTCAATTACCTAATAACTCTTGATTATATATCTACTCTGTACCTAATGGGCCTAAAAGATTTTCTTGAACTAACGTTAAAAAGGCGTCAATGATACATAACTCCTATACAAATTGTCTTCTCGTTAAATGCATTAAATCAAATCCGTGTAACTTTTTCAGATGTTTGTTTTAATCTCTTCAACCACTGATAGCAGCTGATCCGTCAAGATATTGTCCATCTGCTCTTGAATATGCATGCGTAGAGATATGGGCTAAAGGTTCTACAAATTTTTGTCTACTATCTTCACTATGTATTTTGTTTATCTTTACTATGTCTTTTGCTATATCTTTACATATATTATATATGCTCCATTTATATACGCTATTATTACTATGTCTTTACTACGTCGTTTGTTTGCCATATTCGGCCCATAGACCATTACTCCTCCTGATAGGAGATATAGCAGTTATGGCTTCCTTGATATTTCTGGAGGGAATGATGACTTTCATCCGCTAACATATTTTGTAAATAAGTTTGTTGAATTTTCTTATAGGTTCTATTTCGTCTAGTAAAGTCAGTAATGTTGTTAGTTTGTAGGCGATTTTAATTGTTGGGATTGTAATAATTGTAAAAATTTAATGTTAATTTTATGAACAATAATAAATGTGTAATAATAAAATAAATTAACACGGTTTTTAGTGAACTATGAATTTTGTAATGGCAGAATAATTATGTTTTATTCTAGTTTGTGTGACGATTGTGACCTTAAAAAAAGGTACAGCTATGTAAGTACCATATCCATAGTTTTATTGTATTAATTATCGTTTCGTTCATTATTTGTTGTCAGTGAGTCAGTGTCGTAAAAGTTGAAATTGTAAAATAATCTCGATACTTATGCTAACAGGTATTACACACTAGTAATTATTTCGATTAGTATATATACCGGGTGTTCCTTAATCACGTGCTAATATTTCAGGGTGGGACTCTAGATATTTTTATGAGGAAATGTCTATAAGACCATGAATATATGTCCGCAACAGCTTATGTTTTAATATCTCAGAAAGTCCTTAGATATTCTTATATTTCAATTTTGGTTGTGCTAATAGGATATTAAGCCACATATTTTAGTTAAACAGGTTATTTTATCTACCCATCAGTGGCGTTCTTGCATACATGTATACTGATGTTTTTGCAAAATAGTGGTACGCCACTGACATTTTTCCATGTGGCTATTTTTTTATAATTATTCTGATATTCTAATTTTACAATAAAAATGACCCCCTACATTTTTCTTGTCAGATGCACAGTTCTTGACTGAAAGATTAAATGCAAATTGAAACTAATTATTATTAACATTGTTGATGATAAATTTTATTGTATAAGCATTGTTGAAAATGGGAAAGACGACGTGTTTTCAAAGACTGAACATAATTATTGAACATAACATCTAAAAAACTTTATGGTTCATGATTTAAAAAAATGAACATCCTTTAGCCAAAAATGTCAACAAGAATATATCTACTTATTATGTTAACTAAACGTTTGAGCTGAAATTTAGGCTGTTTGTATCGATGGCTCATTTTTCTGATCTGACTGGAGAAATTTATTTGAAACTTCTGAAAAACACTATTGACAATAATTATTGTTAACTGACACTGTTGAAAATAAAATGACCAAAATTATTCTGACGCGCGTTTCTTTATATTAACTGTATTATTACCCAAAATCCAGTGTCAAGTTTTGATTTGACCCATCCTGTATAGAAGATAGTGAGTATCTACCAATACTATACCAGAACTATTTTGTGTCTCTTTAATACAATTAACTGGGACGTTATTAGATAGGTAGGTACCTACTTTTAGATTGATCATGCATTTTAAAAATAAATGTTAACCTCTAGAATCAGAAAAATAAATAACATGAGCAACATGTTCATACCTTTGCGTGTACCGCACTGGAGATTTGCCAGAGAATATCATGCAATGTTGACATTAATTGCCAAGAGTATGCAACTTTACTATAAATACGGTCATTCATACACAGACACGCCCCCCATGTTCCCAACAAAATAACGCATCAACAAATTGATATTTACACTATAGAGACTGCTTATATCTTATATACCTACGCTAACAGACAGAATGTTGCATCATCTTAGTTTTACCTTTAGTTAGCGTAAGTTTTACTACCTCAAGCATTAGATGTATTGTAATAGCAGAGGATTTTGCATAATACCACAGAAATTACGTCCAAATTTAGCTTTCTAAATAATTTAATCATTTCATTGGCCTTTAAGGCTGTGATTTTGTAGAGTGAGAGGCAAATAGATGCATTTATTTTGGTTAAGTATAAATAATTAAAAAGCTACATAAGATCTGATAATGAAGTTACTAGCACTAGCTATAAATATAGTGATGATTATAATATAAGTTGAAAAAATGCATTTTTATTGTTAAAATCACATTACCTATTTTCATTGCATGCGCACAGAACAATAAGAAAATTTTGGGACAAAAAGCTTATATTACAATCATCACTATAATAATAGCTGGTGGCTTAATTAAAAAAAAATCACAAAATAAACACTTTGGCAAAGTCCGTGCCTAATTACTTAATATAATGGAACTATGCCTTGTGGCTTGCAAAAGATTCTATTATCTTACTAAAGTCACAATTTCTAGCTAAATCTGACTCAATAGCTAATAATCTTAAATGTGACAAACGATCTTGAGCCATTGTCGATCTTAATACATTCTTAATACGCGCTAAGAAACTAAAAGATCGTTCTGCTTGAGCTATGGGTATTTTGTGATTCATTTTCTTTGTGGTGCATATTTGAATTTGGTGGTATTTTGCTTGGTTTGCACGTTAGTTTGTTTATATTAAAATCATATACCTAATTTACACATGTAGTTACCTAATGTAACTGTTGTTGCTTACAAAGTAAGTGTTGTTGCCGACAGTGATATCATATTTTATAATTTTATAATACGTGCCAAAAATTTGTGTGAAACAAATTTTGACAAATGATTCGAGGTGCAACCCATAAGTGCAACCTTGAAAAGCCTATTCACCTGTTCTGATGCTCCTTTATGAGCCATCATTACTACACAAAGCACAAATCACAATAGAAGAGAAGATATTAAATAATTAACTCAGTAACTCCCTATTGTAACAAAAACAGAAAACATTCAAAAAATATATTTCAAACAAAAACGAGATTTAAACGAAAATATCGTCACACGTTGATATGAGAAAAGTGAGGTTGACAACTATACTACTTGTTAAACGCATGCGCACTGAAATTTTAGTTTTGGAGGGAAGCCTTACCTTCGCTTCTGTATAAGCTCTCTCTTCTGGGTAGTTTTCCTTTCTATTGTTGTATTTACTTGCATGTATAAAAACAGTCAAGATTTATTATACTCTTGCGACGAGGAATGCGAGCTTTAATTTAATTTTATTAATTCATTTGATTTTGATTACAATGTTATTTTATTTTAATAAAGTAATAGCTACCTGTTTATGATACCATTTTTATAAGCCCTCCCCCACCCCCCGCGTAAATTCATGAATGCGCTACTGGAACTATGAAAGGTGTCAAGTCAGATAATATGTGTAGGTACAGTGCCGTTCAATTGAAAGTAAACGACTCTTATGAGAAATTTTGGAAATTTTCCCATTGTGAAGCAGGCTTTTGTATACAGATCACATTCAAAATTATTTTAGGTTGAAGTATCTGTCAGTTATAGGGTGACAGCATTTTATATACAGTATTTATTAAGGAAAATCTATATGGTAGGGACGTCTCTTGTAAAAAAATCCATTAACTTAACAAACTAACTGAACTTAAGAAAATTACTATGAATTAATATTTGGTCCAAGCACCATTCGCGTTTATAACTTTTTGAAGCCTATTTCTCATAGACAATATTAGTGTCCTGGTGTAATCCTCGCCAATATTTTCCCAGGCATTTTCAATCGCCAACCACAAGTTCTTCTACGTTCGCTGGTCGGAAATATCTGCTATACATGTCTTTCCATTTGTGCCCATAAAGTTTCTATCGGATTTAAATCCGGCGACTTAGAGGGCCAAGGCAGAGTGTTAATATGGTTTGTATTCAGCCATTCAGTAACAACTCGTGATTTGTGAATAGAGGAATTATCCTGAAATATAAATTTAATTGAAATATGGAAAAAGGAAAGAGGAAATAAAAATAATTTAATTGACCAGTAAGACGCTCTCTGATTCTCCAACTAACACCTGCTCCTTGGCAACATATCCATGCCCACACGTTGATATGATAGAGAAGCGACCACTACGAGCTGTAGGATTTATATAGCGCTCTTCATATCGGCTATTTCTTGGGCGGTATACACGCACAGAGCCATCATAGCAGGATTGAAAAACTTATTCGTCTGAAAAAATTGTGTTGTCCCAAAAGTCCTGTGGCACACCGACAAATTGGTTGGCAAAGTTTAACCTCTGCTCCTTATGCCGTGGCAACAGAGCAACTTTATATGCAGCCGAAAAATTCCTCAGCTCAGATGCTCTGATACGTCGTCTTGCGTTTTCCACCGAAGCAGGAAAATTTGTTAAGAAGCGGGCAGTCACTGCTGTATTAAAAGGATTCTGTCGGAGGTGGTCAAGGACGAGTTCGTCTTCCTCCATGGTACTGAATTTCTGACGGCCCCCTCTATGGACGTACTCAACAGTTCCTTCTGCATTCCATTTTTGCTTAATTTTGTAAATGCAACCTTTACTTACATTCAAACTATCTGCAACTGCTTGCATTGACCATCCGTTCTGCAGTAACATCACAGCTCTCATTTTTTGCGGTTCAGTTAAGCGCGGCATAATAATAATAATAATAATTATAAGGAAAACTTCAAAATATAGAATAATTATTAGTAAACTGACAAATAAAATTCAAGTTTCAAGACAATCAAGTTTTGATTACCTGAAAGCCTGTTTACTTTCAATTGAACGGCACTGTACCTGTACTTAGTAGCAGATTTTGATTCATGCAGATGTAGTTTAACTGTTTGTAAAATACAAAATATAAGAATACCTATACCTAAGAATAGGTATAGTCAATGTTTATATTTCAGTAAAGATTAAGGCGGAAACAATAAATAGGTATATTGTTTCCAATAAATATATTGTTTCCAATAAATATATTTTTCAATAAATATATTATTTCCGTATTAAATATTTCCATATTAAGTACCTACTATAGTTAATAATTGTTATCATGGGCTTCCCCGTAACATGCAATATAATAATATTACATGTTACCATAGTCCATAACGACCATAATGAGGTATAATCATACTAGTCACTGGAGCAGAAATTCACTGTCTTCGGGTAAGCCCATAATAATAAACCATAGTAGGTACTTCATTTGGAAATACCAATAGCTAACCTTAATAATGCGATGTCCATGAATTCATGATTAGATAATTATTATAAGGTATTTGACGAAATAATAGGAATGCGTTTATTAAATTATTAAACTGATATTATTTTTTTAATATAAATGAACACTGCTTAGGAGTATAATAACTGTCCAATGGCGTAGCCAGAATTTTGATATGGAGACGCGGAGGGGGGGGGGGAAAGATGGATGGAGAACTAAAATACGAGGGAAAGTTTTGAGAAATTATATTATTTAACGTTTTTAAATAAATCCAAATTCTGACAGTGAATAAAAACTAATTAACTAGTTACTTTTATTTCATACAAAATATTGAAAGACTTGCACCTGTGCAGTGTGCAGTATTGGCATATAGATACTTATTTTTCACAGATCTAGATCTATCGTATCTACCGAAAGAAGTTTAATCGAATTATGGGTAAAAAATAAATATAGAAGACTTAGGCTTATCTCAAAGGCTGACCTTCAGTTTTTTAAGTTTAGCTCGCCAATATGGTGAACACCCTGGTCTACCGAAGCCGCGTGATGGGTATAGAAATGCCTGACATTAGCTGCAGCTGACGTGTCGTCAGGCCCCAGATACCATATGCATTTAGTCAGCTTGTGCAACATATGCGAGCTCTGCCTATATCCATCGCCATAACGTGGCGTGACGTGGCATTACGAATGTTATATTATCACCTACGGCACTCGTACAGTATAGATCAGACACCGGTGTTGCCCTATGCTCCGGGGATATTGACTCCGTTGTGGGTAATGCGACGCCCCGGTTATACTGGAACTATTCACTCCCCACAGTCATCGTTAGGCAGATACAAGCTAATAAGCCTGGGAAAAAATGTTACCTATATCTTTCTCCAGATCCACTCCCCTAAGCAGTACACTTATTTAAATTCAGCGGAATGGGCCAATGATAGGACCATTGCCATAGGGAATTCTCCTTGAAGAGCCTGTCGATCCTGCAGTGCATTCCATATCTTCGTATCATTAACATACACTGTATGCTTGGATTTGAGCTTTAGCGAGAGGTCGGCTGTTTATATCAAGAAAAGAACTATTATCACTCACATTTTATGATTATTTTAATTAACATAAACATATTTCATTCTAGATTATGCAGAAATACTACCAATTGTAAATTATTGTAAGTAAACATATTCCGCATATTTTCTTTAAGCAATGCTGACCTACAAATCAATATCTGTTTAATCCAGAAATATCCGGCTATAGTGTGAACGTTGTTGCTTGGGTCAATGGAAGCATTAATTTATTTAGTTGAAAGAGTATCGAATATTCTCTTATAGACAATTTAACAAAACAAACGGCCAAAAAACATCCAACACATCTAGATGTTTAAAATATCGTCCATCATTCTCGATGCAAGAATTCAAGTCGCTACGTCTGTCATCGAAATATTTTGAATAACATTTCTTATTATTTCGGTAATGTCGTCTCTTGTAGTGGATCTGGTGGCAAAAATATGATATTTTATTT
>CAXKVY010003108.1:0-78457 GCA_964058915.1 Tetropium fuscum
CCCATAAGTAGCTTCTACAGTGAACAGCATGCGATCAGATAAGTAGGGGCTAAGTAAATTTGGGAATGTAAAATATAGCGAAGATAGTAAATAATAAAGAGAAACGTTGAACTGATATATAAATGGATAATGATATGTTAATGATACAAATTTCTATAATAAAATTGCCAGGCGGAAATAGTTTTATATAGGTGAAATATAATAATTTCGTTATTTATAAATTTTGTATATATTTGGACATATGTGAAAGAAATTTAAAAATAAATGAATATACTAAATCGGAATACTTATTATAAATGGATTAATAGTCGTAGATATTTAGAGAACATACATTATTTCCATATTATATATAAGTTGACTCAGTTGACACAACGAAGACAAATATTTTAATGAATTATAGTGTTGACTCAAAAATGTAATGGAGTTTCATTATTTACTTTTGCTGGGAATTATCAAACTATGTAATTATTACAATTATTAATAATTGTTAAGCTCTTTCTATACAAATAAGGTACTTTTAACAAAAAAACAAAACCGACTAAAATGTATTCTAAAAAAATGCACTAATAAGTAAATAATAATTACGTTATACTACATTTACTACTTAGAATTTGTTAGACCAATCAATTTATAAGAATAAAATAATTTATAATACAATTATTGTTATTTTTGGAGTCGGTGCCAGCCAACGCTACTTCCTTATATGTTTGTAAACCTTGGCTGGCACCGATTCCAAAAGAAACAATAATTGTATAATAAATTGATTGTATTCTAATAAATTGATTGGCCTAACAATTTTCATGTATTCTAAGTAGTAATAGTATTAGAATAACGTAATTATTTTTTACTTTCAGGTGTATTTTTTAAAAATAGATTTTATTAAAGTAGATTTCGTTTTTTTGTTAAAAATATTATTTTTTTTACTTTATAGTGCATTATATATTTCTTCTGTCCGTGTGTTGTTATTGAACTCCACCTAAACAGCTGGACTGATTATATGATGCTTAAGTTGAATCGAGAATGGTTTTCAACTTCACAATTTGAGAGAAAATACTTTTTTAATTAATTTAAATATCTACTAGTATATATATATATATATATATATATATATATATATATATATATATATATATATATATATATATATATATATATATATATATATATATATATATATATATATATATATATATAATATATTATATTAGGGTTGTGACTAGCGCATTCGCCATTTCTTCTAGTATATAAATAAATGGTGAGTTCTCTGGCATATCTTCTGATTCCATGGGACCTTCTTGAAACCCCCTTTGCGGTCGGTAAAGAATCAACGTAAAGAAAGCATACAGTCGAATTGAAAACATTCTCCTTTTTTGAAGTCGGTTGATAAATGGTTTCTATCCCGTCCATAGGATCCAAACTGCGTTAGTAATATAATTCTTTAATTAATGCTTCCACTTCTAAGAAATATTAATAGTGTATACTGACAGTGACGAACTAGCACCACCTTAATAAATTGATTAATGTTTATGCAGTTCAAATTGCTAAGCTACTGAAGTTTGGTGTATTGTATGTACGATCCGATGCGTGAATAGTCGTTGGGGCATGGATTGAAGTTAGATTGGTAATTTAAAATACCAATTCCATTACACGAAATGCTTTTATATTCCAAGACTAGTATGAGTTTTATATTAAATTTCCCAATTATCACAATAAAAATAAACACAATAAAAAAAAATAAGTTTCGTTATAAAAAATCGTAACTGGGCAAGATCGACAGGTTGAGGTGCTGCGCGTGCGGAAAAGTGCCCTTCGAATCATGACTGCAGCTCCTTTGCTTGTAGTGCGGTGATGACATACGATATATAACAATATCTTGCCCATTTTTCTGTTTCCATCAGTCACCGTTAGATCGTAGGTGTATATACAATGGCGTCGCCAAAAAAGGCACAGCAATTTTTATAGTGCAATAATTGATTACGGTCATAGAGTCCGAGATCTCGGCATTGTCAATGCTTGGTAATATTTCATCAATATGGATAGTGTATATGATATAATATGTAGCAAACATAAATAAATATTGGAATGCAGTTCACTAAAACTTCACTAAATGTACTATCAATGACCAAAACAGTCCATGGTTATGTAAGATTGTACTGTCGTGTTTACGTATACGTGTACAATGCTTAAATCACCATTTGATAAAAAACGTAAATAATTTAGGTAAAGATCATTCGATTAACATAATAATAGTGAAGCTGATGATTGCATTTGAAATCGAAGGATTAACTGATCTGCTTGAGAGTTAATTAAAACTTAATGCGATTCTTTTCTCTGTGGGCCTTTGAATTCCCTGCGTGAGTCCTGTTAAGGATTATGTTCGCCTATATCTCCCTGATAGATTTTGGGATTGTCAGGGAAAACTCCGTGTGTTAACTTCGACCAAGATTTGTTGGAAGCAAACACTCTAATGTGATTTAAAGCTTAAGATGTACGGGCGTCGCATCTTTGTGGAATAAAATGTGCATTTAGATAGCGCGGATTTAGTGCTAAGTGACCGTAACAGAAGAATTAAATGAGCCATTTTATTTACTGTGAGTATACGAAAAAAAGAGAAATATGCAATCAAACCTGTATAATTACGTGAATTATACTATATAATTTGACTCATAATAAACTCAGTCCAACAGCAGTTAAATCTATATTGAGTATTCAGAACGATTACCCCAAAAAAAACAATCAAAAGTCTACTAGTTAAAATTGATGAAGAAAATATAAATCAAAGCTACTGGGTTTCATTTTTAGGTAGTTACATAGTGCATTATCCTGCAATATCACATTAATTTTCTTATAAATAACTTCAATACTAGTTGCCAATTAAGATATGTTTAATTTAAGTTTGAAATTATAAAAATGTATTATTTTGGATAGGGTCAATCAGGACGGATTTTGGAAGTGTCAACAAAATTAATAACATGTTTAGTCTACAAAAGAATATTATTAAAACATTAATATTTAAATGTACGCGACGCTCATGTAGAAGCTTTTTTCCAGATACATTTACTGATAATTTAAAGAGAAATTTAAAGATTAAGATAAAATTAAATTGTCACTCCTTGAGACCTACGTTTAATATCACTGTACCTCAGCATCGAATGTCTCTCGTCGTAAATGGTCCATTTGTAATGTGTATAAAATTATTCTAGCTATCAACTTCTCTAAAGGAATTAAATAATATTGATTTAATCAAAACCAGAACAAAGAGTACGCTGCTCAAATACATTTTTTATTGTGTTGGAATATTTAAATTACAATGATATTGCAGAATAGCCAAAAATGCTTAATTAACATAGTGCTTTATTGTTTGTTACTCATTATTATTTAAATGGTTTGTGCTATATTTATTTTCTTTAGATCCTTGTATATTTTTTAAAATATTTTATATCATAAACCTACATGTTTGGCAATATGCAAAATATTGATGACGATGATGTTATATACCTACGTTGTAAATTTTATGTAATAAATTATTATTTAATAATTATTATGTCTATACGCGCATAGCACTGGCGATTCAGATCAAACGACGTCCAATGTTTTCATAGTGAATAAATAGTATTTTCAGAGTTGCCACTGCTAGTAAAATTTAAATGAAATAATTTTCTTCTGAATAAATGATCATATTCTATTAACAATTGAATTAAATAATTCGAAATGTCTCATTTTGGAATATATTTCAGAAATTTGTATTGTTCTGGCGTTGAAACAGTATTATGATATTTTTTGTTTTATGTACACTCACATATTTTTTTAAAATCAGTAAGTAATGGAAATCGAGTTATTCTATTTATATTACACAAAATCCCCTACAAAAAAAAGTCCGGTAGCGGCTATGAGATATTTTATCGCAATTCATATTCTACATATTTTTCTGAAACGGTGGTACTCTTCATCAAGGAGGACACGACCTCAATTTTATTACTTTACGCCAGTGAGTATTTATGAATTACCTGCATGATTTAGTTAACATTTATAATTCATTTCATAAATTATCTAATGCATTATTTATAAAGGGTTTGTAGAAACTGTAAAGGGTATATTTTGACTATCATTAGAAGTAACTTTCTAATGTCATTTATGTTTCAGTAGGCATAAATAATATATTATATGAATCCTATATTATTAGATATACTAGGTATAATAGGCAATTAGGGTATAATATATAAAATAAATATAAACTGTTAATGTATTCATTAAACCAGGTATTAGTTAGTGGCTTTCGAATGTCTGCTTCCAATGAATTATTTTAAAATTACATCAGTTTTCATGTACACATTGGAATTGCCATTGATCGGTTTATTCAGAGGGTGTTCACTGATATTTGATTACTAAATATTTTATGAGATGTCAGTAATTTCATTATCACTACTAATTTCGAAATTGCAAATTGATGCTTGCCTATTTTACATACACCGGAATACATTAGTTCCTCAATTCTGTCATTCAATCGTTTGTGCAAGTACAACTGTTTTTACATTTTTTTGACCGTGCACATTGTAATTATGTTAAACTCTCATTATTGGTTATTGAATTCATTACTATTGAAAATTCCCTATCTAATAAATAAACTACTGAAAACTACTTTACTATTTTCACGGAAGTCTGGTATCCTTCCTCTGTCCCTATGAGACCTAATATAAAATGAAATATATATTTTACCATTAAAACGTGTTGGGAATTCAATTTAAAATTAGAGCAACTTTTAATGAGGTAGTTTTATTACTAGCCTTTCATAAGTGAATATACAGATTTAAATGTGACGGTATATGCTGTAGATAGAAAAATGATATTCATTTTTTGATTCCTTTGCATATCTTTGCGTTCAATGAAGTTGACTTTTCGGTTTTGTGCTTTCGATATTCATGTTCATAATATGTAGGTAATATGATATATGTTTTGCATGTCATATATTTTTTGCACGCTCAGGTAATTTGACACCTTTACTGAATTTGTTAACACATTTTTAGGTGACGTTTACAAATCGCTAATCAAAAAGAGATCGGTAAGTGATTAATTAACCATCAGGAGGCGATAAGTAATATTAGGTACATTAAGTATGAAATGTGTTTAATTGTAAATTAAATAAGTTGTAAATTAAATGTGTCAAATGCGACGTTTAAATAATTCAGTATTTATTTGTAATATTTTTGGTTTCTATGGAAACAGCAATGGAATTTTGTCATTACGACAAGGTACTGCAAACGCAATTTATCATGACGTTGCGCGAGTAACCAACTTTATCAATATTATCAGGCCGCGTTATCTTCGATTAAGTACCGTATTCAATATAATCATACATTCATTTTTGTTTAATTTGCGTTTACCTACGATTTACGATTTAGTAACGTAAAAAGTAATAGAAATATCGATACATAACACAGAACCTTTTTTGTGGAGAATTTTATGGCAAACCTTTTCCAATACTTGTGTTTTTTCCCAAAGATAATGCGTTTAAAAGATATTGTAAAAAAACATTGTATTGTATTCCTAAAGAGGGTTGTGGGTCATTGTTGAGATAGGGTTGAAGCTTACCCCTTAGGGGTGGGAACTTTTTTGATATGTATACTTACACATATAAGCTAACTATTATACATATTTCAGCTTATTATAATTTTTAAGACTAATTTACCGTTCGAAGGCAACGTTTGACAGACAATTTTGTCTGAGAATAGTATAATAACGTTCGTGATGCTTATATTATTTCTATTATTTTTGCAAGATCGCAATAAATGAAATGGAAGTTATATATACGTATTTAATTTTTTATGTAATGTAAAAAATGACGTTAAATGGAAATATAACTGTAAACGAAAAAACACCTATATGTTTTTCCGACTGTTCCAATTTCTGTAAGTAATTGTAAATACTGCACATATAATTTTAACATCAATAGATAGATTTTAAAAAGATGATATTTTTAAATCTATTTATTGATGTTAATATTATATGTGCAATTATATGTGTAATTATATTTGAATTATATGTATGTCTCTTAATTGAATTAAATTAACTGAATTCTAGATACCCATATATATTTTTATGAAATGTCAAGAATAGAAAAGTAGAAATATAACTGAAACCGAAATCGAAGAAACACGTACTGTTCCAATTTCTGTAAGTAATTGTACAAAATACGTATTTAATTTTAACATCAATTTAAGTAACCGAATATAGGAGGAGTTTAACTAACACCGTTACCAATTAGGCCAAGGTATAGAGATTTTTTAGGGCATTAAAACAATAATGTGTAACGAACTGTGCAGGATTTTAAAGAATAATACATAAATGAAAACGATTTACATTAAACAGTCAATTGTTGTTTATATCAAAATCGCGTCCGAATACAGTAAAAAGAAAATCCAAAAAAATCGCTTTTTGAGTTTCTAGCAACAACTCCAAATACAATCGTTTTAACTACAGTATAAAAGTTCTATAGAATTGAAAAATTTACAAAACGAGCTCTTCCGGAACTCTCTAGCTGCATTTTCTGCCGAGAAATACCGCGAAAAAAGTACCGTTTTATTGAGCTTTTATTAGGTATCACCCTTGCTCGTATGGTGGTCCGATCGTAATGTTTACAACGGTTTTGGAAACTTCATAATATTATATAAAATGTGTGCATACATACGTACATACTTGTATGTTAAAGTTATGTTAAATGGTTTAAAACGCGTTCGATCACTGGAGTAAAACGCGCTTGACTGCAGTGGCCTGACTGCCGCCGTCCCATCCATACGACTACCACTGAAGTCCGGCGCTTCTTACATTCTACTATAATATGCGGGCGCGTTTAAACCATTTGAACATGATTTCAACCTATAAGTATGAATATACGAATTTTAGGTAATGTTCTGAAGTTTACAAAACTGTGTGTGTAAAAATTACGATTACCTGCAGAAATGGCCCAAAAAAGTGTAATTGGCAATTGTAGCAAAACTATCCGTCCGACAGATCCATGTTTTTGCACAAATAATTTACATATTTTAAGTTATTCCTACGCGCAACGCGGACGGTGTAGCTTAAATATTGTCACCCACGCATACGTAAATAAATGAATGTCAACAGAGAAAATTACTCGTCTGTTTTAAGTTTAATATTTGGCTGCTAGGGGGTGCACGGATAGCTGAAACTTCCAATATCAGTATTTTATAGTATATAGTAACGTATTTTTGCAGAAATCAATACACAACAAGTTACTCATAGTTAAAATCTGGTACTTCCTACTAGAATACATATTTATATTTGTATGTCGTGCACCATGTGTAATATGTGTATGTAATTAATATTTTGTTTTATAAATTCTGCTGAATAGGTATTGAGTGGTATTCGGGTATGTAAATTACTTTCTGCATTACGTGACTTATTTAAAATATGTGGTTATTCCCGTTTAAACTGATAAAATATAATCAAAAAAGTTACGTAACTAGGGATTCATGGGGATCGTGTTACAAATGATATGATAGTTTTTCAATTACCAAATATAAATAGCAGGATCAGTAATGACCTTAACTTTGTTCGAACACGAAACAGCCATTTGTTCGGCTTGCCCTACTCCGTATGTAGGTCCGAATCCGCTTCTATATTCTGTAGGCTCAACATCTGGCCTCACCCACGATATTCCAACATTATTCCTTTTCCTTTAGATGACTACTAGGGACTAGCATAATATCCTAGATTGACAAATACATTTTTCGACATGCAGATGTGGACGACCTACAAAATGCTTGAACCGATATCCATATTTTATTTTGAGTCATATGACCGGTGTTCATAACTTCTGTTTCTATAATTCTGTTATTTCTGAGTTTATCTATTCATAGACATAGACTTATTTTTTAAGTAGACATTGTTAGTAGATTCGAGATTCATTAATTGGATTGCTCCTACTAAAATAAAATTATCAACATAATCTACAAGTATACATTGACATTGAATTATCTTCAAGTATACATTGACAGTTTGTTAAGATTGGATGTCCATATTAACAAATTAATAATAAAAGTTTTAAGCTTACTTCCAAAATTTAAATATCCTTTAAAAAATATTAGATGTGCTGCACTCGCTTCTAACTTATTATGAAGTTGTGGAATCTGTGTTAAGGTTTGGGGAAGGGCATATAATATTCATATAGACATACTGGAAGTAACACAAAAATGGGTTTTTAACATCATATATAATAAGCAAATTATTTACCCCATGATGAGTTATAAAATTTGGCAAAAGGGCTAGATATTAAGAAGTTATTTTGTGCTACCTTAATCGTAGAACAGATAAACAAAATTATTAAAAAGGATATTACACACACTCACTCGACTATATATACAAAAGTGCTCAATCCCTTAAATAATTTTAACAATTTTTCTTAATTATCCGGGCACCCTACGACCCCTGAATCCCTTTGCAAGTCGATGAAATTTGGTACAGTTATCGACAACAATATTAAAAACATTCCCTGTAAGCGAATTTATGGGCCGCAGTATACTTTCCAAGTTATATTTTTTTTTTATTTACCGGGCACCCTACGACCCCCCTGAATCCCTTTGCAGGTCGATGAAATTTGGGTCTTCAATGGGCTTCACAAAATATCAGATGCAAACAAAATACTAAAAGGGTTGGTCTGACCTTAAATCCCTTAAATAATCCCCCTTTTTTTAGTCCCCTTAGGGTAACTTCCTGGCTTTGAAATTGAATCGTTTGTGACTTGAGGTATTTTGACGTTTTTGGTACCTCAGAACCCCATGGTTACGAATTTACTTTTTTCACTTGGACTTGTAGAAAATTATACTCGATAGTGATTAAGACAGTTAATCTAGGAATCCGGCGGATCTGAAGTAGTTTTCAAATTTTATGTTACGACACTAGAAATGGTTGCTAATAATGACTGCATCCGGCATACAGAGAAATAAATGAAATCTTTTCTTCTATTCGGATGGTAAATTAACACCATATTTATATAATAAACACTTAGTTTATGGTTTTACATATCTATTCGCTATGGCCAGAGGAAAAAATATCTGTTTTTACCCACTTCGAGCCGACCAAATATCATATCTAAAATGTAACTTCCGCGTCGACAATCTAATCGGTTTCTTGGGTATACAACTCTTTATATTCCACTAATGTATATCATCTTTCCGCTCATCAAGCGCAATTCTTTTAAATTATGCTTTGGTATTTTGTAGTGTATAGGGCGTTGTCTAAAGGACAAATATGAAGTTATAAATATTCAACAGAAGCTTCTGTCGAATTCGGCGCATAACGGACATTTGGCTTCTTTCTATAAATAGTACAACAAGGTTTATTTGATAGGAATATTTGTTATTAATTTATCAATAGAAAACGTGGCAACGTCTGACTCAATTACTCACTAACTGAAGTAGTCATGTTTCTTAGTATTCTTGGGGCTAAAAAAATATCGTCCTGCTAAGTTATACATATTTTTCTTCCTGATCCTATTATTTTGGTGTATTCTCTAGTTTCTCGAAATTATTCCAAAACTTCGTCCTTCTTGTATTAAAGTTACGTCTCTCGTGGTGTCAGTTACACTAAAGACCATTGTTACATTTTATTGTTTACCATTGCTTTGTTATAATTCAGACCAAATCGCAAACATTAATTTAAAAACACTAGCGACACTTGTCAAAAAACAAAACAAACGAAGACAAGTAACTTTGCAAAAACCCATTTAATAGTTTTTTGCAGTCTGATAAAAGTGGCTTTTCAACTTTATATACTCCCCAAACAAGTGCAACTATATAAGAGGTTGACGCACATTTCCCCTACTGCCTGTTGTTATATTTTTGTCCAGCCGAATACTTCATGTTGGAAAGTAATACGCCTCTTAAATCACCACAGTTCGATAGCAAATATACCTACCTATATATAACGAGATATAAGTTATATAAGTTTAGTAAATACGACCAAACGTGCCGGATATAAATCAAGTAGGGGAACAACCGCTTTGTAAATTAGATAAACCTCAATGCCTATTCGACAAGCTGAAGGAGGGTACAAACTTTTGCCATAGGTCTTAAGTTAGGATTTTGGCAACTTTGATTATCGATTGCTGTGAGGTTTGTGCCCAACTAATCATCAAATCATTATATAATTAATATCTTATGCGGAGCGGATTAACTTATATGAAGATTAATTGTTAGCCATTCATAAACTGACAACAACAGCTTTATAAATTATTAATGAGCATTTGTTATCATTATTTTTGTGAGTATTATTTGCAGTTTTTGTCCTGCACATTAGGCATAAAATTTAATATGCGTTGATTTTTTGTCGACAATAACGGTTTCAGAAGTTTAAGAGGGAAAATGGGGTTAAGTTTTTATTATGTATTTTACGAACAGTCCCGTCCTCTGATCCCTACTTTATACATAAGAAAATAAGCGATTATGCCAGACAAAACAAATGTTTACGCAAAATCCAGGGTACATTTTTTATTATGCGTACGTGAAGTATTGTTTCATGGATAAAAAAGAAAAAGGATTTCATATGCATAAATATTTCGTCAACGACTGACCTAATTTTTTTTATCAAAAACCAGTATTTTCGAACACCTGCAAAACGTTCGGAAAAAAGAATGGATTAAGAAATATTGGTACATCATAGATTTTCATAATAAATTCCGAGCATTACACGCTTTTACTACTAATGTTCAATGCAATTCAAATTCGTTTATTAAAAAACTGATACATGTCAACTGATGAGCTTTCAAATAACAATATACACTCACCTGCAAAATAATCGTTCCATTCAAAATATTGATGAAGTTTGCTTATCAATAAATTTGATAATTTAAGTCCGATTTGCTTAATTTTTTTTCATTTAGTAACTAAATTTATAAAGAATCTCACAGAGAAAAAACTAACTTAAATTAAAAAAAAACTAGGCAAATGTCCATATTATACCTACAGGGTGACACAAAAGTGCCTATTTACTCTAACTTTAAAACAATATATGGAGTGGCCAACCTGTTACACCTTATAATTTCTTATTTTGTTATCAAGCTACATCTATTCTTTTTTTTTATATTTGTTACAATAACTTTTTTTTTGTTAAAGATACATGGGTTTTAGAAAAATGTTACATTTTACATTTATTTCTATAACAATTTTAAAAATTTAACCATAACGAAAACTGAAAAACATTAACAACTTATTTCCATAGGGGAAATAGTACGAAGTGTTTCCCCCACGTGCACGAATTAGGTTTTGAATGTAACCCTGGTCGATTTGCTGTTAATCTTCAATTAAAATTTCACTAAGCTGCTGTAAATTTGCAGGAGCTGGTACATGAGATTGTATTTTCCTTCTAAGAGCATCTCAGACATGTTCAATTGGGTTTAGGTCTGGGCTTCGAGGAGGCCAATTCATTACTGGGATATCAACCTCGGCTAAATACTCATTAACAATTCGTGCAACATGCGGCCGGGCGGTATCATGCGTCAACATAAAATCGTCTCCAATGAATGGCACAAAAGGAACAACAAATGTTTCTAAAACGTCTCTTATATACCTATCTGTTGTCAGAGCTCCCCTATTCACTATGACCAAGTCCGTCTGGGCTTCCATACTCACGCCACCTGACACCATTACCAAAGCGCCTCCATAGCTTCCTCTAGGCGAAAAATGGTTTTGGAAGAAACGCTCACCAGCTCTACGGTAAATTCCTTCACCTCCATCCCGTGATCTGAGATAAAACCTTGACTCGTCAGTCAATAGGATATTGCTCCATTCTTCATTACCCCAATATTCGTTTTCCCTAGCATATCTAAGGCGTTCAACCTGATGGTTTCGTAATAATTCTGGACCCGATGCAGGTCTACTTGCTCGCTGTCCAATATCAAAAAGCCGCCTTTTTTTTGTTCTATCGCTTACTTGAACTTACCTCACCTTCTCTAATTGGTTTTTCATTTGCACAGAAGTAATTCTTCTGTCCCGCAAAACATTTAGCGTTATAAAGCGATTATCTCGCTCACTAGTAGATTTTTTCGACAATAATTATTTCTTCTTGTGAATATACCAAACTCACGAAACCATTTTACAGCTCTTTGAAATTTGCATCTTGAAATTGCTCTGGCTCTGGCCATATAATATCGTGACCTACCATCCTGCACCAAAGCAACGGCTCTCGCACAGTCGGTTGCAGAAAAATCCATATTTTTTAAACTAATCGTATTTTTTAACTAATGATAAACCTCTTAAATGTGACAAATTAATTAAACTAACGGGTGTCGGTTTAGTTCTGCCAGAAACAATTGTCTGTCAGCAAAAAATCATTCCTTGTTCAACTTTTGTTATTACCATAGAAATGAATGTAAAATGTAACGTTTTTCAAAAACCCTTGTATCTTTAACAAAAAAAAAGTTATTGCAACATATAAAAAAAGAAAATGTAAGGAATAGATGTAGCTTGATAAGAAAAGTAAGAGTAAAAAGGCACTTTTTGTGTCACCCTATATAATATGGACATTTGCCTAGTTTTTTTAGTTTAAATGCTCTGTCAGATTCTTTATAAAAGCTACTAGATGAAAAAAAATCAAATCGGACTAAAATTAACAAAGTTATTTAAAAGCAAACTACAACAATATTTTGAGTGGATCGATTATTATGTCGGTGCGTGTATTTTTTTTATAAAATATGTTTCAGACGTTAAACTTTTTTTATGAAACTGTCACTCAAAAACCTGGAAAACTCTTTTTGGAAAACCTGGATTTTTTTTAATTGCGATCCATATTTTAAAACTACGTGTCCTCTTGAGTTTACCATTATAATAGCATTATATAAATAAACTATTATTTAAAGTAAGTCAAGAACAGCCACAGCCTTTTCTCAAGATGCAAATTGAAGGTTACTTCCTAAAATTGCTCGATATAAAAAGGATTTTTCACTAATTTTTTGAATTTGAATTAGGAAGTCTCACTCACATGTTTCACCTAATTTTACAGACATTAAGAAAGCACGAAGACAACATTTCTCTTGCCTGAGCAGCTATAATAGAAATACGCGAGAGCTGAACGATTTTTAGATATAAAATAATTCTAATACAATATCAACGACATGTCCTGATGCCATGAACTGCGAGTTCCTTCCGTCGCCTCTGCAACTTCAAAATGTAAATATCATGTATGATAAAACCGAAAACTTAAAGCATTCCCAATATTTGAGATCCAAAGTTCGTTCCTAACAGAATTATCCTATTTCCTCTCCCTTCCGCTAAAATGACATTTCCGGTCGTTCAGCCGGAACAGGAAACGTACGCCTTCTTTGTCTTGCCAATGGTTTCAATAATCCTCAATACCGACCCGATTCTCAAAGAATCCTCTTCTAGGATCCTTTCAGTCGTAGAATGCGTATGCATTCTGAGACTGCTTCGTATTTAGTCGTCTTTGGTTGTTTTGAAAGTGTTGAAATGTAACGCCATAAAGACCACTTATTTTAAAAATTTAGTTACTGCTATATATATAGTTTTTTACATTATCTTACTATAGAAAGGAATGGATGTCTGCTATAAACTAGTTAAGAACCAGCTACAATATATTACATTTGCAATAAAATTTTATCATCTGCTATATTTAAATTGAGGGCTAAATAAAATATATTTGTCATTTTTGGTCTAGAATCTAGGTCAATTATCATGCCCCGTCCTGTAATTAAACTACTTGTTTCCAGTGTAGGTATTGACATCACAATTTCAGTAAACAATACCTGCATTATTATAGAGTACACGTTTGACGTTGGAGTTCATTAGTCAATATTTAGTAAGTGGTAGCAACAATAATTGTTAAGCAACTATTACAAGCTGCTTCACCGGGCTTTATGTGCAGTGCCATTACAATGAATATCCTCGAGGGTTCAGGTAAAGTGCTATTATGAGACAACAATAATTGCAGCCCTAACAGTAGCAATTTAAAATATGATAGCCCCCTGAGGACCAGCTGACTAACGTTATCTACATACATACATACATATATATATATATATATATATATATATATATATATATATATATATATATATATATATATATACCTCGTTCTCGCGTGAGGACGACATTATAGAAATATCGATTTCGTAAAAAGATATGGTTAACTGAAAATTATATTAATTATACTCGTCAAACTTCGGGAGACCTTCAAATTGTCTAAGATTTATAAAGCTATAAATCTGCCAAAAATATATGGATTTGTACCTGGTTTTTAGCGTTTTAAGGGAAATTTTATTGACATTCGTCTCACTATCTTAAATTTAAGATAAAGTAAGAAAAAAAGTTTCTACTTAGTATTAACCAAATGCTAGTTTTTTTTAATTAATTTTCATCTTGTGCGCAGAGTTAACCAGACATTCTATAGTTCAGAGTTTTATAAAATTTATTTGTCTTATGTGTCTGCTTTAAAAGCCTTTTTTATGATTGCTCTCATATTTTATGCAGAAACAGATAAAAAGAATTTAGTAAAATTTTACATTTTCACAATAATGTAAGAAAATTTTTTATAAGTAATCATAATAGTCAATGAGGGCTTAAACGGGAGGTATACATGGAAATGGAAGAAAAACAATTTTTGACATTGAGACTTTGTTTATACTATTCAACACACTAAGGGCGGTTGCCCACAGGACGGTAACGGCACGATTTGCCGCGCGCGATATATCGCAGCGACCAAAATTCCTCAATTTATCATACAATTCAAAGCAGTGTTCGCCCACTGGTTAAAAAAGTTCCCACTCCTAGGTGAGCCTTTCCCACCTTTTTTTTGTTTTTTCGTTTATATCTCGGAAATCGTACATCCTAGCGATAGGGCCATTCTATATAAAATGAATATCTCGCATAATTTCCCCGATATATTTTGTCTGATCTTTTGGACTTATTTGACTAACTAACTAGTCGGCCCTTCGTCCTATGAAAAAGTCAGAAGAGAGAACGTTGATCATGAAATTTCAGTATTTTAACTTCAATAATTGTTAGTTAAAGTTATTTTTTTTAATTTAGATTTAATATTTTGTTATTATTTGTAATATTTTTTATTAGCTAACACTCCAAACAGAAACTGAATCGCGGAAATTGTTCAAAAATTAGAGTAAACTTGACCGTGTAAAGTTTATTTTTTTGATCAGTTTAGTTTGAGAGGAAAAGTATCAACATCACTATATCATTGTTAAACCTATTATTAAGTAACTTCCATGTTGACATGACAATTCAAAGATGAAACCGGAATTAGCAAAATAAAATCTTGAAAATTGAACTTTTTGTTAGTTATCCGTTGTTAATTTTTTTTTATGAAACCCGGTTTCCTCTGATAAATATTTGCGCAAACCTTTAAAACACAATGAAATAATTAGTTGTTTTCTTTCATCATACTAACAATGATTCAACCTAAGAGTTTACCTGATTTAAGAGTTCACTCGAGTACAATTAGCCATTTTATTTTGTCCATTGAAAAGATAACACTCGAAGTAGTTGCCGAAACTACTTCGAGTGTTATCATTACGTCAAAGGTTCCAGCCCTATCCAGTTTCATTGAAAAGATGTTTAACATGATCCGCTCCTATGTTATGAACTAAAGCTAATAGGCATAAATATTTCTCTCAGTTGACTTAACGGTGACAATACAAAATCAAATAAATTACTTGAACAACAATTGCTTATTTTATTACAATTACGGTTTAATTAAGTTTTCTTATAATTATAAAGAATGCTCTCTTAGCCCGTATTGAAAATGTCGCTGAGTTTAACTTATGAAAGGAACAAAGTTTTCGCAGAGTTTGACAAATGATACTCTGACATAATGCATTCAATATTCATTTGTCAAAAGTCGGCTGCTTGCGAAGTTTGGCATAATAATCGAATTTTAGCTACCGACAGCACAACTTTATTATATTATATACACCTCCGGTAAAAGTAAGTACTTTATTAGATTATTAGACCAATTTATTCTGTCGACATTTAAATAATTATGTTATCAGTAGCTGATATATGGAGTTTTTATTATGAAGAAATAATCTTTTTAACACCAGCCGTGCTTAAATACGGTTGGCCTGGAAATCCTCGTAAAGACGGTGAACTTGGAAATACGGTTGGCTTGGAAATCGACTTCGATTAGTAATTGCCAAAATATGTAGATACGTTTGAAATAAAAAAATACTGATTGTTACCCAAAGTGATCTGAAATTATGTAACGAACTATAAAAAATATTCCATTACAAGTTAGCAGTGAACAGTAGGCGCCGTAATAAGCGTCAGGATCAGATGGTTTATAGTGATAGCGCCAATCTAGCATGTGTATTAACAACAAATAATGATAGAAAAAAGCCAAGAAGTTAAAACAGAAAAGAAATGACAACAAAAATACCAAAATGAAATAAAATAAAAAACAAAATACAAATAAAAACAAAACTAAACACTAAAAATAGAATACAACAGGAAACAGAAAATAATATACAAAGTAAGAACAATCTGGAATCTGGAATATGTCCGGAGTGCGCATCGAGATCCGCTGCACTTAGGCCCCATTGGGCCCCTTGTGCTTCCTCCGTGAGGGAAATGTCTCCCTAGGTCATCGA
Organism: Tetropium fuscum; assembly: GCA_964058915.1. Lineage (NCBI taxonomy): Eukaryota > Metazoa > Arthropoda > Insecta > Coleoptera > Cerambycidae > Tetropium > Tetropium fuscum. The sequence goes on from CAXKVY010003108.1 coordinate 16,628, forward strand.
CCAGCCCAATGTTGTACAAAAGGTGATGATGTTGCCCAGGGGCATTTCCCTCAAATTGGCCATAGAAGGCCAACGTTCCCCCAATATGGATTCTCTGGTCGATGACACGGCGGGATATTCGCAAAGTACATGCTCGATGGTTTCATCTTCTTGTTCACATCCTCTGCAGATGGGTGTGTCACTTTGTCTCATGTTATAGAGGTGTTTCCTTACCCGGCAGTGTCCGGTTAGGATTCCTGTAACAAATCGCAGTTTACCCCTGGACATTGCCAGATAGTTCCTCGCCGTCTCTTCGCTGGGATATCTCAAGAGATTTCTGGCCAGCTGACAGCTACTTGTTTCATCCCATAACGTCTTAAATTTTATGTGGGTGTTTTCCTTCATTAATTGAAGTTTCGCTGCAACTGGTAGCGTACTTGAAGGACCAGGCCCAAGGATACTCATGTTGGCTGCCTTCTTGGCCAGTTTGTCAGCTTCTATATTGCCGTTGCATTGTGAGTGTCCTTTGACCCAGCACAGGCAGATGTTATTCATCTGACATGCTCTCACAAGTGCTTGGTGACATTCCCATGTTGACCCTTTAGTTATTTTATAATTTTTCAGGGCCAGTAGTGTCTACTATCTGTGCAGATTCTTATTGTCTTGCCCGTTATTTCTCTGCGAGCAATCTCTTGTGCGGCTATACCAGCGAGTTCTGTTTGTACTACACTAGCATTTTTATCCATAGTCCAGCTGCTTCGGAGTCGCAGATTCCTGGAATATATACCACAGCCTGCTCCATCCTTTTTCTTTGATCCGTCCGTGAAGACATAGTTTACACCTTCAACGCCGGCCTCGTCTTCACCAGTAGTATGTATGGTGTAAGGTTTATCAAAGACAAGCCGAGGCGGAATACCATCTGCACATGCCTGTAAAAGGGGTATCTTTCTGACAGCCTCAGTCCACAGGCGGCTTCTGGTTTGGCCACAGCTTGCATTTGGTAGTATGCCAACAGATTTAAGGCGAATCATGGTAGTCAGAGCCACTTCTTCTAGATGTAGGTCTAGTGGTGGAGGACACAGCATTATCTCCATTGCTCTCGTTGGTGTTGTTCGCATGGCTCCGGTTATGCTCAGACAGGCAACTCTTTGTACCTGGCCTAGCTTGAGTTTTGCTGTTATTTGTTGACTCTTGAGCCACCAGACAACAGCTCCATAGGCCAACATTGGTCTTATGATAACAGTGTAAATCCACAGGACCACCCTGGGTTTCATTCCCCAGGTTTTCCCTACGGTAAGAACAATCAAAACTAAAAGAAATAGGCGTGCTGAAAAATATAAGGCACAAATAAAACAAAAGACCCATACATCATACTAACCTAGGTATAAGACGAATGTAACCAACGCTTCTCAGCTCATGCTTTATGATTTATGTAAACTAACATCAATTAATGTAAAAATAGTATCTGCAAATCCTCCCTCCTAACACTTCCAAGCCGTAAAGTAAAAATACACAAACGATAATCAACCAAAGGAACGGAAAGTCGCGAACGCGTAAATTATTGTAACAATCAACATAACCAGCAAAAGTATCTCAACGGAGATAGACGCCACTACATCCGCAAAATCCACTGCTGGATAGTATGTTATAATTATTATTGCTGTTTATTCTATTACCTTATTAAATTATCTTCTTTTTTTATTTACTACAGTATATAAAACTTTTACTTCTGTTGTACGTCTGATTTATATACCCCTATTGGAACCTATCAGATAAAACTGATGAAATTAAATTGGAAGAAATCTAACTTCAACTTTCGATGACACAGGAAACCGAAGAACCGCAGGCAATAAAAAACCATCATCAACAACGTGGATGACTTTAGGTAGAAGATATCGCAAAAATTAGCGAAGTAAATGTTGTATAGCATAAAATAAGCTTTCCACTTATATATACTGATATTGATATATTACTTTCGCTGTGCAGCTCTCGCGATTGCCACTTTTAAGATTGATTATCGAATGGCTTAAAGTAGCAGAAGTTAGCTTTTTTGAGAAACAAAAAAGACAACTCATTTTTAATTAAAATATAATGTACGTAGATTTTTAAACAACAAGTTCAGTAAATAACAGAAATAAAGTAAATGCGTAAATAAAAAGTAAATTATAAACAGTGTATATAACAGAAATAAAGTAAATGCGTAAATAATAAACAGTGTAACAGTCCTTTAAAAATCTTTTATTGTACTGCTTTCGAACCAGAACCTGTAAAACGTAGAATATATTTTCATTGTGAACAAATTTCTTACCGAAAACTCAAGAAGAATCTTGGTCATCTTCTTCTGTGAAGTCAGTGTTCGCACAGCTGTGTCCCCGGCAATGGTGGCACACCATGGCACACTGCAGACCAGATTGCCTGCAAGTGCATCTGGTGTCACAGTCAATACATCCACAAGAAATTAGGTTTAATAAACTGTCTGGTGCAGGAGGCTTCGAAGTGGGAACGGGCACCAAACCACTAACGGTTAGTTTCCATTCCCATTCTTCTGGATTTCTTTCCGCTGATAGCTATTGTTGAACCTGTTAATAAAATTAGTTAAGTTACTGGAATACTAACCGTAACATGAAGTGGTGAAATACAAAGTATTGATGATAGTGCCATCTAGCTGCAGAATCACCAACACTAAAATTTTATAAAATACGTGGGCATCGTTATCAGATGGAGAATACATTTTCATTGAAACAAATTGCTGTGAAGTATTGCTATGATCACCCATCTCCATTTGCTCCACTGACCCCTCTGAATCTATACAAAACGATGGAAGTAGTAGTACCTCCCACTTGGATCATCCTTGTGGTGCTCCACTTTATCTCATGTTACAATAGTTAATTTTTACAGGAAGCTACAGATACTATTTTCAAAAAGAATATTTTTGTGCCAAGCTTTTTCAGAGAAAAACACTTTCTTTTTCGCAGAAGTTTTTACATAGTTTTTATATTTGAACTAAAACTCCCGAGCTATTACTGTAGTATAAAAGTTATTAAAATTAAGATGCCAATTTTATCATTATCATAAACTTTGATTAAATCATCAGTTGCATCTGAAATAGCAGATCACAACTGAAACCGGGTCTATTCCAGATTGCTTTATGGGCCAAACATTATGTTTAATATCTTTTAAGTACATTATGAAAGTACGTATAAAATACTAATTGACCATTTATAACTTGATAAATCAGGTTGCGTAATTTTCGGTAACGGTATAATAGACGGAGCTATGTAAATTATGAGTGACCCGGTGCAGTCGAAATGACAGGTTCGGTTGTTAAGGTTGTTGTGAGAATCGGGAAGCAAGAAGGCAACCTTTAGAATAATCTGGGTGTAGAGGTCAAACATAAAATTTTCATGTAAAATAACTGATAAAGTGTTGTATTGAAAATTTACAGAATAGTCGAAGACACCATAAGTAGGGAAAAAATCACCAGAAGAGTGGGTGGAAGATAAAGAGAAGCCAGAAGGCGCCAATGTTGCAATAAAATTGACATATTTGCATAACTGAGTAGCATTATCTGGTAATTTGTGTACTTATTTTTTAACTAAAAATAAAATGACGTTCAAAACGCCAGAAGGCTAGGTAGAAGAAGAGAGATAATTCCGATACTTAGAGCATCCCCCTCGGTCGATCACTTTTATTTGTATTTTCGGATTTTACATGAACGATGAACGAAAACGTAAAGATCGTCAGCGTGTTTTTATCATTATATATTTGCGTTTCTGAGTAATACAAAATTAATATCATATGCAATACAAAATCGAGACGTAGGTACCTCAATTGGTAACAAAAATATTGTACTAAATGATACATAATGCTGTTCGTACCAAGTTAACGTTGATGCTAATGTCGTTCGAACGACGAATAATATTGATTTCCCTTGTTCTCCGCAGAAAGGAGCTGATACAAAAATAATGTATCGTGCATTTAAAATTCACTCAAATTTAAATATTGTAATTAAGCGTTCTGATACAGTTTTTTTTTATTTTGTTAGGAAACTTGTTATTTTGTTAGGAAAATGTAAATGCGCCTCGTGAATCCCCAGGATTCACTGATTTAGGCACTACTGCTCTAGATAAAGAAAACACTTTCTCAATTATTGAATCAATCATTTGTGATATTTACAGCATTAAATCTTGCGACGAAGTCAATAATCTGAGATACGAATTATTCAACAAAATTCAGGATAGATATTAAACGGAGCCGATTATGAATTTGAATAGTTTAAAAGTTTAAAGGACCACAATTACCACCATCTATCAAAGACATTCTCCTTAACAGTGATAATTCGGAAAGTAATTTTGAAGTACGATTTTGTAGATATATGTTTTATTATTTCCTACTTTCAGCTGAAGATGATGCTGACACAATTTACGATAGCGAAAAGCATGTATAGATTGTTGAAATAGAAAATAATGACTATGGAACAGAATATTTTTGAATTCGATTATTATTATTAGTGATGTAATATTAAAAATAGAAATAATAGCTATTTAAAGTCAACGAAAGTGGCTATCTGAAACATATAGCATAACCTTTGACATAACCTTAAACACCAAAAAACCATAGGTTTGCTTGAGCCAATCCGACGCAACGTCGGGTGTGCCTTTTAGAGTCGCCTTAATTTTATATGAAGTGGGCTTTTCGAAAAAACGCTTCCTTCCTGAGATATAGGAGAAAAACTAAGAAAAGTGCCAACATTTTGACAAAGAGTGTCAAAAAGTTCTGGGTCAAATTTTTGCCTGCAGATTTGTGTTCAGCATATAATGACAAAATAAAAACTATAGCAGAACTTTCTCATAAGAATCCTAATATGCCTAGGATATTAGTAATTAGTAATAATTATTGATATCGTCAATGCTTATAATAATTATGTGTATTATGTGTATTAAGAATGCAGTATCTAGGAGTGTATTAATGTTCCAGTAGTAGTAGATGCAGTATTATTTGACAAAGTCAAATGTCTCATAAATTTGTTTTGTTTGAGGCGGATGCAACGTGTTTCACTAGGAAAAGGCATATCTATATTCTTAAGCCTAAACATGTAATATCCTCATAGTTTGAGTAAAGGTCTATTACTCAATATTATTTAAAAATAAGTTATAATAAAGTTATAATAATAAGTTTGTGTTATATGTTTACAATAACGAAATATTGATATTCTGTTAATAACTTAACCGCTATAGTTTCCACATACCCACATTGGTATGCAATATTTCATAATTTCTCTTGCTTTCCTGGTAAATGCCTTCAAATTATAATTATAATACTTGTTATCTAATATTAAATACCTATTTGATTTATTAACTCAATGCTTCCAGTAATTCCATTTTCATTGTGCTCTGCATAGGGATTTCCAAGCTAGTACGCCTTTTGATGTTATTATACGATTAAATCAAGCAGCTTGAAGCATGACGTGGGATCAGAGACACATCAGAAGTAAATTACAGAATACTTGAGTAGAGATTCCTGTCATGTCTACACCGGTACGATCCAACACCTGATTCATTCACGATAACGTAGTTGTAAGAGATCAAAGCAAACTGAAATGTTCTTATTCAATATGGAAAATAATAATTTTCTGTGTATACTTCTCACACAAATATTTACATATTTCTTTGGTTTTCAGGTAAGCGGCAAGGATCCAAACGAGAAATATTCCTGGCAGGGATTTAGTGAACAGTAAGTAATAGATTTATGGAAAAATAATAATTATTAGGCATCTAATAATATTTACTTTCACTAGTAGTCCAGTCATTGAAGGTTTTCTGAATTTATTGAACCTTGACCGATTGACCTGAAATTTGGTGAGTAGTTAGGGGATTGAGCAAAAGTGGCGATGTGTGCTACCCTGAGGGTGGATGTCACCCCTTCTCGGGGGTGGAAATGGTTTCACTCAAAGCAACTCCGGAAATGGATAGGGGGACAAATTTTATGTAAAAATGGTCTCTAAAGTTTTTTCGTATGTCGATATTTTTCGATTAATTCTCTAATGAAAACTTATTAAAAATGCATATTTTTGGACGATTTTTGGCGAATAATCGAAAACTTCGCATTCTCTCAAAAAAGTTGCCAAATATGAACCTTATAAGAAAACAAAGAGATTGCTTTTTATGAATGCGCTATGTCCAAAATAAAGGGAGTTGAGGCTCGTTGAAAAATACCGTTTTTTGCAACAACTTGGTTAGGTTAGGTATTCAACGTTAAATAACGGAAATGATACATTTTTCGAGAAAAACTTATCGAACACTTTTTTGTAGAAATTGGAAAGGCCTTTAAGACGAGTACTGTTCATTTAATATTTCACTATAAGTAAGGGAGTTATTTCAACCAGAATGGATATTGACCGTTATCCGTTTACAAATTACTTAATTTTAGTATTACTCATGTAATCCAAAAGTTTGGCCGGGTTAGAACTCGTATTTAAAAAAAAAATTTGCTCCTATTTCTGTAGGATAAAAGTTAACGGAGATATATCTGTTAGAATTTTGCATTAGAGTGTGCGGACCACCCTTCTCGAGTCCTTCAATCCTTTACCTTTTGAATATGAATGGTTTGGGCATCATATTGATACGATGTAGCCCTTAAAATTAACTGTAAAATGGTTGTTGAGTGCACGTTGTTGTTTCAAATTTTGTCTGTGCTGTCAAATGTTTAAATAAAAAATACAGTTGTTTTCCGCGAAAAACAAACACCCCTAAATTTAAAATGATTGAAAACCAGCAAGGGGTTTATGGTCGAAAACTCGGATTTAAAGTTTCCATATGGTGCACTCTATTCATGGAAGAAAAAAATTTCTTACCCAACGAATTATAATATTAAAACTTAACTTTCTTGGAGTACTCGTATTCAGAAAAATATATTACATTTATAAATATGATTTTACAGAGACACCCATGAATAGTTAATTTAACTTCTCGCATAAAGTTCTATACAAATAATCAATATATTGATATTTTATTTGTTCCGCATAAAATTTAATTTATCGCTTGAAATATGCCTGCCTCAGATACAAAATATGTCAAAATAAAGCACGTCAATTTCACATCCTTTTTCGTTTTGATGCTTTCATTCCTATATTCGATTGACAGCACTTAAAAAAAACAGCATTTTTTGGGAGCACAAAATTTTTCCATTCCACATAATTTTGAAGTTTAATAGTTACTCATGTGTATGTATGTATGTATTTAGGTCGGAGTATAGTGGTGGACCTCTACTACAGCACATATGCCTCATTACGCCCCGTGTACTTTCCTTCTTTTTACTTAGTTCTTTTCTTGACACCATCCTCTTTATTACGGGTTGCTTGGTGGCAAAGTCTCTTACAATTTATGAACTAATTCACAGTAATTCTGAGTTAGCGAGATTTATTAATCTGTCCTCATTACCATTTATCGGGGACCACACGCCAGAAGCAGATGTTGAGTGTTCCCAGGTCTCAGGTGTACTGCCACAGCCCATCCCCAAGGCTGCATACTCACCTTATCCAAGAGCCAGCCGGCGTCCGCCTTGCTTAACTCAAAAGATCGAAATCTTATCGGCCAAGTCTCCCGGCTAGGCGGTCCCCCAGAGTTGCTCATAATACATATATACATAAATGTATAATTTTTGCAATATTTTTTAAATAATTAATTATTAATTTAGGCATAAGGGGTGATTTTTACACGCCTAAGGTACGTCACTCGCACGCTTCGATTTTTTTGTGTCTCTACTAAAACTTTCCGCTTGTCGCTTGTTTCCTTCCGCATGAAATTTCAATTTCACTTTTTACTTACAGCCAGAATTTTACGGTTTTTTACTTAACAGTCTTGTTCTCATAAACTACCAAACACAACACGACCGAACAACAACAAATGAATAACATAAAGTAACAACAAATCACCAGAAATACAACAGAAGAAAAGACGCACACGCTACACGCCAGACGCAATACGAAAAGACAGTAACACTAAAGGAATCTGTTAAAATATTGTAGTAGAAACATTTTGAATTTTAGATAGAAAACCCCATTCCAAGAAATAGTCGGCCGAAAATATGAAAACAGGTTTTTCGCGCAGAGATGACGCTGGTGTCTTTTCATTTCAATTTACCTCTACCTTTTAGTATTACTTAATAATAAAATAAATGCCTCGCTATTTCTACTACATTTCTTATTTTTTTTTGGGTTGCTAACACACAAACTATTACAGAGACACTCAAATTACTCATTTAATTATTATTTCATAATTATTTCACAATTATTTCATAATTATTTCAAACACAACAAATAAACAAAAGCTTTTGTACTGACAGGTTATATTAGCTAATAAGATTCATAAGAGAAAAAATAAAAGGAATATATAATATAAATGTGTTTACAATTCATATATAAGTTATTATTTTGTTTCATACGTTGATATAATTTGTTAGAATTCATACAGGAATGCGTTATCTGCGTCAGTAGTGTTCTTTAAAATCGTAGTCGTAATCGTAGTCGTAAGCTGTAGAATTTGTTCTTATTTACAAAAGAATGATACATTTAATTTGGAATTGTTTCACCAGGTAATATGTAAATAATTTGAAAAATGAAAATTCCTTTTTTACATCGAATGAGCCATCAGCAACTAGACATACGTATTTGTTGTATATCTAATACAAACTGAAATTTGATCTAGAACTAAAGACAAGACAATCATAAAATTTATAAATTGATACCTAAATATTATGACAAAAATTATAAATATAAGTATAGGTTTAACAGAATTATATATCAAATGCCTATAAATATTTTAGGGACATAATTTTAAAATAGTATTTAAGCATGTTTTTATAGAATTTATATATCCTATTTCGGAATGGAAATTAAAAAAACTCAATCATCTTAATCTCAAATTCTCCTCGTGAATGTGTATTTTAAATTCCAGAAGCTTTGTTGGTATGTAGTACGGAATTTTACTCTCATGCGGCTTTGCATGTTTTCGCCTTGTTATATGAGATTCTCAATAAACCCTCTTCTACGTACAGAAGAGGGAAAAGTAAATATAAATAAGTTTCCTGTGACAAACTTTCAACACGTATTTAATAACATTATATATGCCTAAGGAAAATATCATTGATATTGGTTTATGAATGGTCTACCATTAATTTTTAATATTACCTTCTTTCCTGTTGTAATTATGTACATAAATTAGATTTTTTATTAATTAATTAGAGTTTAGTTGATGAAGTAAGTTATAGTTCAGTCAAATGGTGCACAAATAAGGAGAATTTGGTGGAGCTCTGATATTTTGTTTATGTAAGTTTTTTTTGGGTCGCTGTACGGGAATATCAGATTTACGAAGACAAATTTTTACCGTAAATAATGTTTTTTTTTAAAAATCCTGTACAAACTTTTTTTAGTTTTCAAAAAACTGGAATTCTATCCACATTTCATAACGTGCGATGGTATATGAAATTAAAGAGTATAAAACTTTCTACATTTTATGTATTCGAGGCTTTTTTCTCCGATCAATGGTTCACCCGCGAGAGAATTCTGAAATTAGGTGATATAAACAAAAAACAGGTATTATACCAGTTTATTTCAAACTAAATCAATCAATTTTTCGTAAATGAAAATAAAAATAAGCAAACAGGCGAAAGAAGACGCTGACCCCTAATAGCGAACACAGTTTTGGAATTGACTCGGTAATTATAGTTGGTGAGAATATAGACCTCTTGGCAATTTTTACACGTTTGCAACCATTTGCGTGGTTGCAAGCTTTGTTGAAAACAAAGTTGCTTTCTTTTTGAAACGTGGGGTTGTTATACAACATCTGCATTGGACAATCAGGGGAAACAGAAGTTATTTCGTACCCTAAGAAAAAAACTAATATCTTCCTAATATTATCAAAGTATTCAAAGACTCAGATACTACTCAGGATATGGTTGCTGATGTTGATGAACATTTTTTGATTTTACTATACGGTTTCACTGGTAATGCTGCGCTCGCTCGCACGCTCCGCTATTAGGCGTTTTCGTGGCAACAAACACTTGTATGATAGCGGGGAAAATTATCGAATATACCTATCCCGGTCCCTATAGTTATATTATATACTATCTGTTACCCGCGTCATTGCGTGGATTTTGTCAATGCGTTGGACTCTATTGCATCTGAATACTTTGTCCGTTTTTTTAATGTTGTTACTTTTAGCGAGCCGCGACTTCGTCCGCGCGAATTTAACCCATGTTCTGACCCCGCGTGATAGGCAGCCTTTCTGACGTTAAGTTGTGGAAGGGGAAAGCGGTGGGAGGCGCCTTTCGATACGGCTACTGCTACTTTTTAGTTTTTTAGTTTATTTTATTAATACTCGAAGATCGGAGATTATTACTCGAAGCAAGTAGAAATACTCGGGAGATTCACGTTAATCATTAATTATTTATTAGTGTTTATATTGGATTATGCTGGATGTATACTTCGCGGTGAATCGGATAAAATAAAAGTAGCCTAAGTTACTCGTTATAACATCAGCTATCTGCCAGTGAAAGTTCCATCAAAATCGGTCCAGCCGTTTCGAAGATTATCCGGAACAAACAGACACAGATAAAAAAATTTAAAATTGCTTTTTTATATAAGTAAGTACAGTTTCCCAGAGCTCTTCCACATTCGTAGGGTGGTTACCTTTTTTTTACATCTGTAAAATATAATAAATACTCCAAGCAATGCAGTCGTAGTGTGCTTTGCGTCTCAATCTATTTTATATCCAAAATGTATTCCATTTGAACTCAGTATAAAGATTTGTGTTCTTTACAATACCATCGACCATATTTGGACGGTATCGCTTGCTTTTCGAATATTTTCGGTTTTTTTTAAATTTTGATTCAATTGTCTGTCTGTCAGTTATTTTCTTATTTGTGCCAGTATGACCACATCGTGGTCATATACCAAGCATTGGTTATTTCTAGTATAAATGTTTTTTTTAAATTAGTAACATAACCTTTCTGACTACATGGTACAAAGAAAAAAATAATAAAACCGCAGGGAAGGGATCAGAGTACCTTAATTCTTTTTTACCTCAAAATACCCCATTGAGTATCTTTAGGATGTCAGTTTTACCTGCCTATTAATATTTTATGGAACGTCATACATTTCTAGAACTGCATATAACAAATTTTTGATACTGTTATATGCATTCGACATATCTATAAAGACTACATGTATATTTGCTTGATATTCCTTGTAGGCTTCCTATATTTGTCTTAAAGCGCGAATGAGATCTACGATTGATTTTCTATTCCTAATAATAGGCACATAAATAATTATACCAGAGCACTACAATATAACAAAGCGAGGATATCTAGATTACTGAATAAAAAATGACCTAATAAAATAGGTTCTGCAAATGAAACTCAATTCATTCCATTCGCGGAAATAGTCATGAACTGCCTTAATTGTATTGGAAATGGTGGTATAATTCATTGCTATTTTTATAGCCCTTAGTAAATTGAAACCAGGAAATCTGCAATAATAAATCTAATTCACATTAGAAGTGTAAAATTTAATTTGGAAAACTGCCAAATCGAATAAAACTCCTTTGCCAAAAGACATCTTTCCATTTTTCATCGATAATCTAACCACATACTTTTATAACCTATTACTACTAACCTTACTTCATCATACAACTAAAATGTACTTCAAGAATGATGATTAGACAGTCATGCAATTACCAATTTAAGATAATATAAATTTCGACATTTTTTAGAAAATATCTGATTTATAAATATTTATTTTATAAGAACAAATATAAAAACAATTTTTTTTATAATAATATCCACATATTTTTATTGTTTAAAATACATTTTGAGATGTTTGATATACCTATGCAGGTTTCGCCCATTAAAGTTGTTAAGAAGTTCTGATGAATTTTTAAAATGGCGGATAAAAATTGAACAAATATGGCGGCTCCAAGAAGATGATTTTTTGTCTAAAATATTTAAGATTGCGACTCCGAGATGGCAGACATTTTCTTCATGTCCCATTCGACTCAAACTCGATCTCGGTGATGTCTCGGTATTTTCAGAGTAGCCACACCATCTTACCATTGCCAAGGTCAAACATACATGAATCTACGGAAATCGACGAAGTTTAAGTAACACAGGTAACCTTGTGATTAGTGGATTAGGTCTACAGATGTCACCACGTAAAAGAAGAACTTTACCTCTGTGGTGACGTGGAAACAAGTACAATATAATATGTACAATATTACCGCTTCATTAAAAATCGCGTTATTTTATAAGTATGAGAGGGTGGAAGATGTAGATTTATTATAATTTTAAGTGGAGTTTAATAGTTACCGCTTTAGCGTTAAGCATTAAACTTGAACTGCAATTTATTGTGTTAACCGGAACCAACTTATATGTACCCCTTATTTCCCACGGTACACTACTAATTTTAGAAAAAAAGTGTGCAGATGTTTCTGATAGATCACTCCATAAGGAATAATTTTGCATAGACGGTGTTTTCAAAATAAGTAGCACAAATCTCGGTGAATCTACAATTAAAAAGAACACGTTTTGCATTGAAATGAACTTTGATGAGTAAAATACCCCTTACAAGACATAGCCCTTCAAATTTTCAAAGAAAATGGAATAGTGGCCACTTTGGATGCCATGTTAAATTTCTCTACGTGTTTGTGTAAGTAGATTTTCCCGCCATTTTAGCCGCCATCTAAGATTTAGAAGTTATGGCTGCATACTTTGTTTTTTTTCTACTTTAAATGCCCTAATTTTCAAATAGTATGCCTAAGCAAAGGCAATAAATACCTTGTACGTAAAAATAGTTTTATTAAGTCGTAGTAGTAACATTTAATCCAATCTAATATTTAAGTTGGCCGACTGTACTAGTCTAAGTATCGTAATTGTTTAATGTTTTCTAAATGTTTAATAGATTATAATGTTTAATAGATAAGATTTTTTATATTTAGGATTCATAGTATCCACTAATGCAATTGGCAGTATATAATATAAAGAACGGAAACAACGTATTATATTGTTTTTGTGTTGTGAGAAAATAGGCTCCTTTCCCATGGACGATTACTAAAAAGATTCTTGACTGTGATTCACTGTATTTTAAATGAACTGTGAGAATTTTGGTGGCAATGATTCAGAAGGTAACATTAATGTCTTAAATCAGGTATGTTAAATAGAAACCTTGAAAATTAATGAAAAGGAGCGACGGCGGGTCGGATGTTGTGGTTCAATTAGCAGGTCAAGAAACCATAGTTGGCGCTTAATAACACCGCAACAGGAAGTTGGTCAGTAAAAAGCCATATACCTAAAATTAATCGCATTTCTAACGACTTGATTAGTACCTCGAATTAAAAATCGTAAATAATTTGACCTCTAATTTATACATCACATATATTTGGCGACGGCGCCAATAATAATCAGTACAAAAGCAAAAACTAGCATACCCAAATTTACGTTTAACAGAAAATCTCTTATATTCTCTAGAAATTTTACCCTGAGATTAATGTTTGAATAAAGTGGGATGTATATTATTAGTAGGTACATAATCGAAAAGGACAGAAGAAAAGCCTATTAGTCCAATAGAATGCATATATAACAGCTTTCAATCCAGTTATACGATAAAATAAAATTAGGGATTGCCCACTATGTCGACGTTTCGTTTTATTTTAAAAGCTTTTTCAGATATATTGTTATTAAAACTTTATGTTGATTACACAATATTTTATATACCAGAAGATAAAGTTGCACATATTGTACACTGTGTGAATGTGTTCATGAAAATATTAGATTTACTATATATAATTTAAACTTTAACTATATATAAACAAAAAAAAACAAAAAAGAACAAACAGCAGTGTAAACGTATTTTATACATCAAAATGTAGGATTCATTTTAAGTAATGATCATATTCCACTTTAAATTCGTCTAGAAAGCGCTGTCGGTCTTTACAAAATTATAGCACAAATATTTATATATATATATATATATATATATATATATATATATATATATATATATATATATATATATATATATATATATATATATATATATATATATATATATATATATATATATATATATATATATATATATATATATATATATATATATATATACACTCCCCGGCACAAAATTCCGTCACCCTAAAATTTTGCCCAATTTTGATGTTTTATAACTTTTTTATTTTTCATCTGATTTTCATAAATTTTTTACCAGTCTGTAGATCAGTTCATTGTGTGTCTTTTTAATTATTGTAATAAGTCATATTTTTCGTCCAGGCAATATTATACAGGGGTAAATCAAAGTGTTGCTTTTTGTCGTAAACTCAAAACACCCTGTGGAAAAATTGAGGCAAATAATTTTGTTTACAAACTGTTTGCTGCCATCTTAGACGTATTGTAAACATTTTGTTTTTTGAATCATCCCATTATCTCATTTCTTCTGCGAGCAGCAAAATTTTAAATGAAACGCTGTTAATTTTATCATTTTTAATTAAAAAACATCGACGTTGGCTAAATACGCGGTTATTGTGACAGAATATTTGACAGTACAGTTAATTTAGTGTGTTGTCATCATGGTAACTACAGCAGGCGTAGGTAGAATTGTTGCCTTAATAGAGGATGGCCGCAATAAGAGTTATGTCTCCCGTACTCTGGGAATTGCGCGGTCTACAGTTTGTGATGATTGGAATAGGTATCTACAGACGGGAAACTTTATTAGGCGGCAAGGCTCTGGCAGAAGGAGAATGACCACTCAAGCTGATGATCACTTTGTCATTATGAGTTCTTTAAGAGATCGAAGAGCTACTGCTGTGTATCTAAAAAATGACTTGCAAATGGTACGTCGAGTAAGTGTAAGTGAAAGAACGATACGTAGAAGATTGTTAGAAGCAGGATTGCATTCACGAAGGCCAGCAGTATGTCCAAAATTGCTTCCTCGGCATCGACAACACCGACTGAGATTTGCAAGAGCGCATGCTGACTGGACTGTAGAACAGTGGGGAAACGTACTATTCACAGATGAATCCAGGGTTTGTTTAAGGTCGCCGGATGGTCGTGAACGGGTATACAGACGTAGAAATGAAAGATATGCAGACTGCACCATATCTGAGCGACTGCAATATTACGGTGGTTCAGTCATGGTTTGGGCGGGTATTTCTACCGATGCACGTACTGACCTTGTATTTGTTGAAAATGGAGCACTAACCGCCCACCGTTACATTGAGGAAATCCTCCAAGAAATTGTTGTTCCATTTGCTCCTTTCATTGGGAACCAATTTACATTAATGCATGATAATGCTAGACCTCACGTTGCACGGGTAGTGAGCGAATATCTGGATGAGGTTGGACTTCCAAGATTGGACTGGCCCGCATGTAGCCCGGATCTCAACCCAATCGAACATCTTTGGGATGTTCTTAAAAGAGCACTCCGTCGCCGTCATGTGCAACCACTAACCTTGCAAGACTTACGGCTGGCGCTGACAGAAGAATATCAGGCTATTCCTCAAGACAGAATAAGTAATCTTATTAATTCGATGCCACGAAGAATGCAAGCTGTCATTGCTGCGAGAGGAGGACATACACGTTATTAAAATTTGTCTTTGTTAATTAATTTTGTGATATACCTAGTGGATGTTTTTGTTAATAAAAACAAGCTTGAAATCAGCGTTTCATTTAAAATTTTGCTGCTCGCAGAAGAAATGAGATAATGGGATGAATCAAAAAACAAAATGTTTACAATACGTCTAAGATGGCAGCAAACAGTTTGCAAACAAAATTATTCGCCTCAATTTTTCCACAGGGTGTTTTGAGTTTACGACAAAAAACAACACTTTGATTTACCCCTGTATAATATTGCCTGGACGAAAAATATGACTTATTACAATAATTAAAAAGACACACAATGAACTGATCTACAGACTGGTAAAAAATTTATGAAAATCAGATGAAAAATAAAAGAGTTATAAAACATCAAAATTGGGCAAAATTTTAGGGTGACGGAATTTTGTGCCGGGGAGTGTATATATAAATATTTGTGCTATAATTGTGTAAAGACCGACATCGCTTTCTAGACGAATTTAAAGTGGAATATGATCATTACTCAAAATGAATCCTACATTTTGATGTGTAAAATACGTTTGTCTTATTGCCTTGTCACTTCTCTGTCATTTACACTGCTGTTTACCAAATTATACGACCGCGTGTGACACAAACGGCAATAGATTACCTCAAACGCTCTTCGATTTGGAAATTTAGGGGATACAGAAATATTTCGTACTTTAGGGGCGTATCCTATATATCCCCATGCAATATTGAAAGCAGTAGGTATTGTAAAAGCTTGTCATTTGTAGTTTCAGCTATAGATACAATCAATTAATAGCTCACAATATAATTTGGCGTTGACTATTGAGATAATAGGGAAAATAATCATCCATACGCGGTAAAGTGTAATTTTTGGTTCTTCTGTGATTCCACCTACGCCAGAGAGTAGGGAGAAGGTCGTTAGGGACACAAAAACCAGTATTGGATGAATTTATTTCAAACATGTACAAGTTTGCAATACTTTTTTCTGTAGCATTTATCCAACAATTCTGGGAAAAGGACATAGCAATTAATACAGTGCTTAATTTAAGAATATTAAATATTGATATGTAATTATATTGATACTATATTGAATTATATAAATATAATATAATAAGCGCATATGCTGGCATACAATAAAAGCATATATGCTAGAAGAATATGCTGCAGCTAATGTCAGGCACTTCTATACCCATCCGGCTGCAGGCTGCTTCGGTAGATCAGCCGGTATATATTCGGTATATATATATATATATATATATATATATATATATATATATATATATATATATATATATATATATATATATATATATATATATATATATATATATATATATATATATATATATATATATATATATATATATATATATATATATATTGTGAAAAGTAGAAGGTTTGTAGCATTTCATTACATAGAGAAATAAGCAAATAGACGAATAAGAGGAAAGACACACTTACCAGTGCTATATCTGGACATACATACGGAAACGAACCACTATACACACGGAAACGAACCGCTTAGAAGTTGTACAAGTTCTTTCACCTTTATTGAGGATCTTCAGAGCAGAATACGATTTATTTCATTGATCATTTATACTTGAATTTAAAATATTAATACTCCAACACTTGCAGTGACGTTTTATGACATTAATTTTTGACGGAACTCAATTTCTTAGAATACACAAACCTAGTCTACTATTTATATTTGTTCTATTTGAACATATTATATATATTATAAAAGCGTTAGGCATACAGTTACATACTAACGCTTTTATATATAATATGTTCAAATAGAACAAATATAAATAGTAGACTAGGTTTGTGTATTCTAAGAATTCGTCACCAATCGTAATGTCGTCACCAGGAGCATCAAAAATCAGGATATAAAAAATGTGTCTCGCATTGGTGCATTCGCCACAATATATAATTTACTGATCGCAGTTGTCGGAGCTATTTGTTTAATGCTGGTCTTGAAATATGCAGTTTCTTATTTAGATACAAAACTCGAAATTTTTAAGTTTTTTAGTTTTAAAAAACTAAGAAACTATGTTTAAATAGTGATTGGCAAAAATTGATTTTATTGCAAAAAAGAGTGGGGTGTCAATTTTGTTCTAAATATTTCATTGATAATGCACCCAACGCTTTTTTACAATAATTTTTTTACAGTATTTTTTACTTTTTAGTTCGGTTTGTTTCATATATTGCCGTTATTTTATTTCATTATATATAATAATACATATTCTATTCATATAATTACAAAATAAGTGTTTACCCAGTTATTGAGTATCATTACTCAACACTACTACATTATTTACCTACCTGTTAGTTCTTTCGTGTATTCTGATTATTTGTAGTCATTTGTTGTTGTATGTAAATAAATGTATCATTGAAAATTGTATTATCTAAGTCACTTAAAATGATTGCTGTCTTTGTCAATCGCTTGCCCATGATAATGATAATTTTTATTGCGTCAACAGTTACATATTATATCACTTAAAAATGTTTAAAACAGTTAATAGCTCTTAATTATACATCAATACAATTTACAAATAATTTACCTTGAACGTGTTTATTTCTGATATTCTGCTATGTTCATTATACCATCAAGCAAATAGCCGGTAAATGAGGGCGTATTTACAATTATTCAGTATTTTGTATTCACTGCTAATGACCCTTAGAAGTAAAATACATATAATGATATCAAAATGTAGATGTTGCTCTGCTCTCATTATTTTCAGGTAAATTTTCTCTTGGAAAGATTCAGTTTCTAAATATTGAAAAAATAAGTCGTTAACAGCACTAATTAATAATCCAAGTAAGAAGAAAAGCTTTCCTGACGAAGGTTGATTCTTCGTAATATTTTGTTCCACATATTTCATCAAACGATACTGACCATAAATCATATAGGCCAGGCAACAGGGCGTTGAAGCTTGAGTTACTTGAGTTAAGAAAAATCGGAAGCAGATGAAAATTGGCAATTAGTACATTTTGACATCCTGAATAAAGAAACTAAATTTTCCAACTTTTCATTTTTTCCGTTTTTTGAAATATCTCTTTTCGAGTACATCCTAGAAAAATGTCTGATTTAAAACTGTAGAGGATTGATATTTCTCTTCTACATTTATTAAAAACACTTTTTTCAAAGATTAATATTTTTAGTTAAGCGGTATGTTAAGTTTAGTATACTTTTATTAACTGTATATGTTTCATTATCGCCTGAATTGAAAACTTATTCTGAATTAAAATTATTACTACTTAGGTAGGTAGGTTATAATTATTATAATATTACATAGTTTTATTGTAGTTATAATTATTGTTATCTATAGGTACTCATTACGAAAATTACAATCTTCGGAAATTAAGTACAAGTAAAAGAAAATATGACAATGTTATATGGAAACATAAATAAACTATTTATCCTTTAAAAATGCAAAAATCACAAAATTATCAATACTTATAAGAAATAAAAATAAACTCTTACAGTCTACAATATCACATTGAAAAATATCGTTTAAATCCTAAGCAAAATAATGATAACCAGATTTTAGAATAACTTTAATACTCATTACCGAACATTAGATATCTAAAAGGGTAAAGTGTAAATAATAATAATAATAATAATAATGTTTATTTGCATAAATAGTAGATTATAAAATATGAACAATGTATATATGTATATAAATGTTAGACAGTATTATTAACTAGCTAAATCTGAAAACAAACAATTTAAATTTATAATAATACGCAACAATAATAAAGTACACTAAATACTTATAAACACATAAAATTACAAATAAACAAATATACTCAATAAGTGACTTAACACTTGTTTTTAGGTAAGATAAAATAACTAAGATAAAATAGAACTAGGATAAATAATATAATATGATACCACTAGTATTAATTACAATAGAGAGTCACGAGTATTTACAATTTACGAGTGGTTACGAGTAGTACGAGTATGTACGAGTAGTAGTACAAAAATCTCAACGTTTCAGGTATAAAGATTATAAGGTAGGTAAGTTATTTAAGAAAAGTAATGGTGAAATATGATTCTTGACTGTTGAAATATATAATGTTTAAGTTTTTTTTTGTATGATGTAATATTAACTGTATTTTTAATAAATGGGTTCCTAAAAGAGTAAAGGGCAGTAAATCGAAGGTTTTTTTTTCTGTGAGCCTGTTTCCCTCAGACCAACATCAGCTCGAATTCCCCCAGCTGAAATAGATTCTCCTGATTATATTTATCTGAAATTGTTAAGGCGATGCAATTTTATTTATTTCGTAGTTATTATTTCATGGTCATCGTTTTTCTTATTATCATTTATTGTCTTAACATTAAGTACCACAAATCCAAAGTTAAATCCAACAATTAGTATGTGTAGTTTAAGCTAGGAAATACTACCTAACCGATGCACGTCAAAATGCCCATAGCAATGTCAAAATGGCGAATGAATATTGCCTTTATGATCCAAAACGATTTAATTGTCTATTAGTATGTATACCTATTCTGGATAAAAATGCTGTTTTTAGTTAACTTAATTTAGCTTCGCTATTGACAATCATAACAAATGATCCCGGGCGATGCGGTGCCTAAACAATCAAGATTTTATTGTGAAACCAGCTGGTTTTCCTTAAGGCAACTTATGCTGTGTACACGTATTTTTTATTATTTGGTCAGTCGGTCAGCCCTATGACAAAGTTTCTATAATGTAATAATCTAACTATCTTGTTGGGAAACCAACTGTTTTTCCTTGCAGCACCTTATGCCATGTATATGTATCTTCTTTATCTGGGCAGTCGTCGACCCTGTGACAAAAATACTTGTGTTTTAAGGCATGGGAAATATAATTGTGTCGTCTATCTGAAAATTAAGTAATTTTACAGTAGCAGACGCTGCTTGATTCGAACGCGCAAACCTCGGTACCCATAGCACACGCTTTACCACTGAGCTACCAACGCTTTAATAAACGTCTTTTTTTATTTTTCAAAATTTATTCTTTTTATATGATTTTGTTTAACAGGGGCATCTCGTGAGATGCCAAGAATTTTTCTTTTTATTTCATGCAATTCCTCCCCATCAGTGGGATATAATATTTCTAGATATTTCATATTTCTAGCTACCTAAAGATATTTACTGTTTTTTAGTCTGTATTTGTTGTCCATGTATCATTATTTGTATAATAATTTGAAGGATTTGGCGGGGCTTTGTTTATTATCACATTACATTAGGCTTATTTCCTAATGTCTTTCTGATTCCTGTTCCGTTAGATTATGATAAGATCATAGCCATTCTATAAAACAGCTTGCCCGGCAATTTTAACGAGCATTATCATGACCAAAGAAATTAGTGGTCGCTTATTCATGGACGCTATCGTGTTCTACATTTTTCGGGCGGTTTTAAATGTGAAATTTCTGTAATTTTGTTGATAGGTGGTTTACCTATCGGCTATGGTTTCCGCGTTTGTCAGAAATATATGGCACTTTTTATTAGAGGCGTTATCTCCCCTATTTGTCAAGGGGCGTTGGCTCTGTTTTAAATGTTACTGTTGCAAAGTAGACATAGTAATTAATTTAAGAACGATATCGGTTTAATATTGGCATTGATATTTGCTTTTATTTGTGGATTATTTATTGCATGTTGTTGTAATTCTGATGACAGGTGCATTACAAACATGTTATTATTAATTTGTTTATAATATTAAATAAATACTAGTTCAATATATTAAAATTTTATACTGAATTGAATTAATGAATTATATATATACAATATTATTTACATATCATTTATGATACACTACATTATTAAGCTAAAATAAATTTAGTAGTACATATTTCGATAATATATTATTGGTATTTATTATAAATCAATTCAAACAGAATTAATGTTAGTAATTATTATATTTAGCAACTGGTCGTTCAGTAAATATATTCATATTGCATTATTTTTCTTTTATGGAATTTGTCCGAAACTCGAAACTGTGCGGATATACAAAAAATTGTAAAAAAATTACAGAAAATTTTGAAATGATTGTTTGTTGATTTGGTTTTATGCCATACCACAACATAGCAACCATCAAAATTCTACCTAGTAAGTAAAAATTTAATCCAGAATGGAATGTATTGCTGTTGTATATAATAATAATTTTATTATATTGAATCACATTTTAAGTGTTATTCAGAAATTCGTGGTTGAAAATAAAATAGTATACCTACTATACTCGATGGAGATTTCGGAGATACTCGGAAAGACACATTCTCTCGACAGTAATGAAAATAGTCCCATATTGTAATGTAATACTATTTTTCGGGCAACTTAAAAATCTTGTTGCAGATCTTGCAACTGAATTTTAAAGCAGTTGTATTCAACCGATTAAGCTAAAACTTTGCGTGCACGTTCAGTTTGGATGACAATGCACGGTTTGCTAAATATAGTCATTCCAAATCCAATATGGCGGACCTCCCAAGATGGCGGACTAGTTATATTCTATGTAATTCCATGACATGGGTATCAAATGAAAGGGCTTGTTGGGGAGAATACGGAAATAAAATTATGGTACTCTAAATCTAATATGGCGGACTCCCAAGGATGGTGTAATATGTTTTTTTATGCACCCCCATTGATATCCATATATCAAATGAAAGGGTTCAAGGGGGAAAATTCCAGATGACGAAAAACAATATGGCCGCTATCTGCTGGCGATAAAAAAATTCAAGATGGCGGATCTAAGATGGCGAAAACTTAGTTGCTCCAATCCGTCTGAAATTTTGGAGTCCCCGATTACGATTTTGGGGTCGAATTATTCGGGTCAAATCTTGCAACTGAATTTTAAAAGTTCGCCTTGGTTGCCTTCATACTATGACTTATTTAATTTGGGAGAAGGGCGTCAATAGCATTAGTTTGCAACCTGTCTAGGAGAAGTGAAGTTCCAAAGGCTAACACGGAACTGTGTTTCGTTCGGTACAAGAAGTAGATAGGCTTCAAGCTGAAATGAGTAGTTAGGTAAAGTCAAATCACTAGAAGGTCTCCTTATTGAAGAACTAGACTAATAAATTAACAGGCAAAATAATTATTATGAATGTGAGTATTTCAGCATTACCTATAAAAACTATTTCCACATATCAATGACACTGTAGCTTTTATTTAAATGCTCTAAAAAGTAGAAAATAAACATTAAATTAAGCCCATCAATTTATTATATTATACAATTTATATGATATGAAGGCTGTCGCGAAATTTACCTGTGTAGATGAATAAGAATGCAATATGTAAATATGAAGTTACCTAATTCCTAATTCCTAATGAAGTTACCTAATTCCTAACTCCTAATAAAGTACCTAATTCTAAGAAATTTTTTATGAAATAGGTAAATCTGGCAATAAGGTTTAATGTCATATAAATTGTGTAATGTAATAAATTAATGGCTTTAATTTAATTTAAAGTTTATTTTCTTCGATTTAGAGCATTTAAATAAAAGCTTTTTAAAAATGTTTTTTTAATAGTAATTTATTAGTGTCATTTATATGAGAAATTAGTTTTTATATGCAATGCTGAAATACTCACATTCATAATAAAATAACTACCTAGTGTACTATTCATACTTGTTCTAATTCAACATGTTGAAGCGTCATGTCTCTTCCAATACGTGACATCTAAACTGCTGCCTGCATATTTATTAGTAAACGGTAGTTCTCAAGGGTTTTAATGAGTATAAATTTCAGAGTATTTAGGTAGTTCGTTACACAATAAAATAACGTGGTAATTAGAGCCTAAGCTCACATTAGTTAATTGAAACTCCGTTAGGCTAAAGTTGATATTAAATTACATTGATTTATAAATTATAATTCATACTGCTTTCATTAAGAACAGGTTGAAATTGAACTGCTAATCATGAATAAGTGAGTAAGTGCCTACCATCTCCACAATCAAGCACTAAATTATGATGTTTACTGATGCTCACAGAACTCAGTTGTGATATTAGTAATTAATTGTATCGGAAACTGTACCAGGTAATACGATAATTATTTGAAATATAGATAAATTAGAACTAGGACAATGTCTTTATTATACATATTTGAGAGGTATTTTAATTATTGAGTTTTCTATTGATAATTTTATTATTAACTTTTCAGTTAGATGTAAATTTTAAATTTTCCAAAAATATATTATTTTGAAAAACGAGCAGACTACTGTAATGGTTAATTTATTTTACAAATAAATCAACAAACAGGGCTTTAAAATAGAACATAATAGTATTGCAATAGTATTTTATTTATTTATAACAAATAAAACGATCAAACAATGCCGTAACTCAAATAACTAAAAAAGAATAACAAAATAACAAAATAACAAAATATCTAAATCTAAATAACTGAAAAGTCCATACCGTTAACATTTATATATAATTCTTAACCTATAAATAATTTTTATTGGCTACTAGTAGTTTTGTATACAAAGAAAATTTTGTTCAGTTAAGGATCTATGAGACACTATGAAATAAACATCTTCATTTTAATGCGATATATGCTTTTAACTTTCTTTTAAAGAGTTGTTTTTATATTTTTCAAAAACATATTATACAATTTTGGTCAAATATAAAGACATTATCTTTGTCCAATACTTGTATATGTTCTTGGTACAACTAAGTAAGCAACATTTTTTCCTGAGTAGTACAACTATGATTTACCATAAAAATCATAACACGTTTTTAGAAAATAATTGTCGCAGATCGAGTATGCTGTTGTCAGAAAACAAATGTTCAGAGGGGTATCGAAAGGATCTGAATACTATTATTTTTAATCATCCCTTTTGAAAGATTTCAAGATATTACATAATATATGATTTTCTTAACTGATGATGATGATATCCTTTTTAGAAAAATGATCAGTGAGACAATTCGTCAAAGATAAACCAAGATATATGTAGGCCTTCAAGATCTTGTGGTTATTACATCAGAAGGTACTGTACTACTACATCTAAGGTGGGATAATAAAAATAGCGAAGCCTACAAAGGTGTACTTATCCCAAGGTGGTTCTAGATGAGAGCTATAAAGAAGATGGGAGGAGCTGATCTATGTAATCAAATGATATTGGGATATTGTCGTTCGTTCTTCAAAACCACAAAATAGACGCCGAAAGTCATACTGCATCTTTTCTACATGGCTGTAGTCAATATCTGTATGGAGTATAAGTGTGAATTATAAAAACTTAAATCTAAAGAAAATATTAAATCTTATTCGTGAAGCGATATTCCGTTTGCCGATTATATTATTCAATTAATAACCTCAATAGGTCCATAACAATCGAATTACTGTCGATTTGCATATCTATCCTTGTCTTTCATGTATTTGCAGTTCTATATATCTTTTATACTCCCAGTTATTTTGTGATTAAATGATTATCATAAAATTCATAAATATATATACATACCTATTAATTGTGTACTTGGCAAGATGTGATGGGATTCAAGATACCAGCTCCCACGAATATGAGGACCTAAAAACAAGTGGAGGGCCTATAAAGTACCATGGGGAGTGAAATAAATTAGCATAGCGTTAAAAAGCTAAGGCTTTACGATGTATATATTATCTAGAAGTTTTACGTTATGGCAAGGATTTGAAAAGCTTCTCTACCCTTGCAGTCTTGTAGTGTATCCAAACTAGAAATTGCTTATGTGGTTTGCAATCTCAATTACCACTGCTGGAAAAAATACATTGGAAAATGTATTGGAAAAATACAACGGTAATTTGACAAATTAAAAAAAATATTTTGGACATTACATATCCAGTGAGGGATACATACCAATGAGTGTGTAGTGTTCCTAAGTAATGTTCAAGTGAGACAGTCGCTGAGTTAGAAGACGGGTGATGCGTTTAGTCCTATTTCTCTATAAAATTTTTACTAAGCATGTTAATGTACTTTCATGTCATGTCATGTACATCATGTCATTAATTCGTATTCCTACTCCTAGGATAAGTGCAGAAACAAATGATTTTCTTCAGCTCAACTTCTGTGTCGTTCTAGGGACTTTCGTATATGGCATGTAGTAATACTATTGTAATATTTTACAAGTAATTCTTACAATTTGTTTTTATCATTTGTATCACGATTAAAAGTTCCTTGAATATAATCCTCCTAATTATCCTGAGCACATCTATCACATTTTATTAACATTATTATACCCTTCGCTGCGAAAGTCGAAAAGTATATAAACGTTTGTATCTCAGTGGATCTCAGTAGATCTCAGACATTGGATATCAGTAGAATTTCGAAAAAATGGCCTTTCGTTGTTTATAACGCCATCTATCGTTAATGAAAATAAATGTTTGAGATAAAGTCTTTGTACTTTTATTATAAAATGTCAGTTACTCCCACCCCTGCAGTGTGGGAGTGGTTTTTGTTCAAAACTCTTTCCCCTACGGAATGATTTAATTTTCATCCGAGATATTTTTCCCCAAAGTGCTTACTTCTCGAGATATTTTGATGTATCGGGTTAAAAAAATCACCCGGTATGTTCTGTGTACGAGTATAACGAAGTTATCAATATCTTAAATTTTACAGCATAAGTAAATAATCCGTATCGTTGAATATTTTTTACAGTAACTTTTTGGGACAGGTTTAAATTATTATTCTGTCACCCCTTTATCTGCTAAACCGCGTCCCTAAAGAGCAGGATGCATTACTGTATTGTCCTTTAAGTTGTGAAACTAATACATAATAAATTATATGGTGCTACTAAGTAATATGCCCTGCCATCATGCAAGGCGGAAAATATAAAATATAGTTTCCCTTTTTTGCTCAACTTGACTCGATGAAATATTGTACAATAGGAACAATGGCAGAGATGGGAGTGCGGATATCCATACGTACACAACACAATAAGAATGACAAATGCTGGTTTTGATTCCTTTGTGGTGTGGTGTTCCGCAAATTACACTGACTATGATAATATGTTTCTACGTATTTGAGGGTGTCATATAAATCGTATATTAACTCGAGACTACGTAGCTGTGACAGCAATGTTCCAATAAGTATGACCTGGAGATGATATTTTTAAAGTGCGTGCAGACATGCAACAGAAAGTCGCGTAGTACAACTCCGTAGCACAACAACTTGCTACGATGGTGTTCATATGTAGTGAATTTTAATCGTAACGTATCACCAATTAGTATGATTGGCCACTATTATAGAGAAAAAATTATGATAGAAAGCTGGATTTTGATAAATGTCCTCAATGATACCATGTCAATCAAATTAGCATCATTTGATACCATCAAATAAATAAAACTTTATTATTGTGTGAAAACGAAACAATATTGCCAAATATTTAATTTCGAAATAAACATTATAAAATTACAAATTATTAGCGAGTAGGTATTTTATACATGCAAAATTTCTAATTTTTTTGTATAGAACCTATATAATTATCGATTTTTGTTGTGCTCAAAAATATTTACAATTTTGCATTTACGTATTTACATATTTTACAAAGGTAACATTTACAAATTATTGGTATTTTGGACGTTCCTCGTGGAATGAGATACATGGCCAAAACGACGTTTTCACTTTTCGGGAAATATTTAACATTTTTGAGGAGCTGTATCTCGAAAAGTTCTGAACATACGGAGATCTGTTTGAGCTTAAATTTAATTTACTTAAAAAAAGGATAGAAGGACTTTTTAGGACAGAATGACAAGGATAGAAGAACATTAATAGTGCCACAAACAGGTCGATATTGCTATAAATACTGATCAATTAATCTTGTATGATTGTATTAATTGTTGCCGATTTTTAGGTTAAAATTAAGCGAGATTAAAAATCCAATAAGTACCTTGAAATATAGAGGTAGCAATGTAACGTATGTATTTGTTAGTGAAGACATATTACGAGGTCCTAATACATCTGGAGCAAATGGCTTTTGGAACATACAAATTGCTGCCTACTCTCTATATAACGACGGATCATAAATTTTCTTACTATCATTCCGCATTTATCAGTCGCTTTTTGTTATATCCCCGTACTTTCCATTACTTTTTCTGTATCTCGAAGGTGTGTTTGTGTAAATGGCACTATGCATCAATTTGGTTACCGTAGTTCCCATTGATTTACCACCGGATGCAAAAGGCTGACGTTACGTTTGGGGATCACAAGTAAAAGTCAGTTGTGAAGAAATAGATAAATATTAATTAACACTTGCAAGATCATAATATTGGTATAACATGAATTACCATAACTGGGTCAAACTATACTCAGTTCTTTCACTGGGAAGCTGATTTGCATTATGTAATAACTGTAACAGTACAATGTAATAAACAATTTACATTTATTATTACGAATATAAAACATAAAGTACGTAGTGCTTAAAAACAAAAGTTTAGAAGATAATCATAAAGGATATTTCAGAAGAAATTAGATGACAGCTACAACAAAATCAAAGACGTAAAACTTCGCCATACGTCACAAAGTATTTTATCCATCAGACACTCATTATTCGCAGGCATACATACAAATAAAGGGAAGAATAACACACGCGTGAGTTATAAGTCATAACACAATAGTGAGTTATAATTTATTAGTCACGCAATTTTAAACATCTAAGATTTATTTATAAATTTATACGCATTACTTAGGTACTAATCTTTTACGGGTGGTATTTTTTGCA
Organism: Tetropium fuscum; assembly: GCA_964058915.1. NCBI lineage: Eukaryota > Metazoa > Arthropoda > Insecta > Coleoptera > Cerambycidae > Tetropium > Tetropium fuscum. Next base: position 44,893 of record CAXKVY010003108.1, read on the forward strand.
TAATCTTACAGGATTGACTGGAAATCCTTCCTGCATTACTGTGAAACTACGACTTTTCTTGGTCTTTGTGTCAGTTAGGTATAATATAAAAAGAGGAATGCTCGTCCTGAACATTTTCCACCCATGAATTAGTCAGTTCATTACATCTTCAGGCTCCTGCAATCCCCATAATTAAAGCTGTTTTCCTGAACAAAAAATCACCATTAGATGCTTCTTTCAGAAACTTGTGAATTATTGCGTTCAAGTTTTCGATTTTTTTGGCTTGTGATCTTTTGCCTTGGTCCTCAAGATATCGATGTTTTTGTGAAGCTGAAGAATTGACTTAAACATTGAATATTTGTGCACGCATAATTATGATTATCGAGGTGCTTTTATGTTAGTATTGAACACGGATGTGTTTTTTTAATAATAAACAACATTGTCATTCAGACGGCATTTAATTATATACTAATTTACAGAAAATAAATAGTTATTTTTTAAACTGGAAACCAGTTTTTAAACAAAAATGGACCAAGCAGAACTTCCTCAACTTCCTTGCTTGCTTACTTTCTTGAACTACACATTAAATGTGTTGCATCATCATTATGGACCAAATATTCAATGCTTGTCAACTCTTTAGTTTTACAAAAACATTGATATATTTAATTTTGCAAAAAAATCGAAAACTTGAATGATGATATTAAGAAGTTTCTGAAAGAAGCATCTGATGTAGAATTTTTGCACATAAAAACCGCTTTAATTATGGGGATTGAGTTCATCACATCTGCAGGCTACGGCAGATGTGATGAACTGACTAATTTAAGTATGGAAAATGTTCAAGACAAAGACCAAGAAAAGTCGTAGTTTCATAATAATGCAGGAAATATTTCCAATCAATCCTTATGCTAAAATTATGGAAAAAATACATATCCTTAAGACCAAAACATACCACCCATAAAAGTTTTTTTTATATTTTATAAAAATATTAAGCATACCACACAATGCGTTGGAGTAAATACTTTGTCAAAAATACCATCAAACATTGCTTCGTACTTGGGCCAACAAAACCCTCAGTTATACACCGGTCATTGTATGAGAATATAATCCACTACGTTATTGGCCAATGTTACAACAGCGATATTGATGGGGACTTTTTAGACATTGCATCCAAAGTTAGATTAAAGGTTTAAATTTAAAGAAAAATCTCACTTGTATTTTAATATAACTGGTGTATAGGCCTAATACTGGCCTAATACTGGCCTAATATTGGCCTAATATAACTGGAGGATATAAACGAATCGATGCATTGCATATGTTACCCTCAAGAACTAGGATATCGTTCGTCCGTCTTAATGTTGTTTTAGGGGTAATAGACTACTATCGAATATCTACGGCTTTATAACCTAGTCTATATCGCTTCTGTATAACTGTGCATATTCCTCGTACAACACAAGGGCAATATTTATGGTAGAGAATTCAAATGTCGATGTTTCTCCTGTGACATTGGTATTCATTCCGCATTGTAGTATATAGATTTGTTCTGGGGCATATAGACGTCTCTACCGTCGTTTATTTTAATATCTTTTCAAATGGATATATCATTTTGTCAAGTATAGCTATAAATACATTTTCGACATTATATTATTGTCAACTTATCATGAAACATTGCTCAGAAAGCCATGATATAAGAATTATAAATTTCTTTTTACAAACTAAACTTGCTTCATACGGATTTTTTTTTAGAAAATATGATAAATAAAAATAGCTACATCTGTGAACGGTAAAATAAATGAATATTCAAAAAATTAAGTAAACTGTCTGACATCCGTAATTTCAGAGTTTATCAAGCGAAAAAAGATAAAAAAACTAGTCGCGAAAACTTGCTATTTTCTTTTATTTATATTTTATTGTGATACCTCGGCCGCAACACTTTGTAAGTGTTTACAAAATCCCGATCGCCTATGTAGAGAGTAAATCGGTGTGAATTATTTTCGGTGTGAATCGGTGAGAATCAGTATGTCATCTAGCCACGTTTTGGTAATAGCAATTACAGAAAATTACAGAAAAAGTCTTTCACATCTTATAATTTCCGATAGTTAAAACCATAAAGTTATCAACTTTTAGATATGAAAGTATTTTCATCTCTAGCGTAAAAAATATTATTTTGTTGTCATCATATATAAAAATTTATTCTTTTTCAAATATACGAGTTTTTGTTACACACCCCTAAATCTGAAATATGTTTATCTGTTTCACAATTTACTTACTTCATATATATTCCAATAAAGCAGAAACGAATATCTCATACGTCGAATATCCAGGTAAATGGTGTTGAATATTAAAATGGTAGGCATATGTTATGTATGGCTTTTTGTACAGGCGGCTGCTTGAGTTTGACCTATTCTGTATTATTTGTAAATTTGAAAACGAAATGAACAATAGACATTTCAGGAAAAAGGAGGCATTTTTTGAGTGGGAAACAATAACAAAGAGATGTCTAAATAATGACCGCAATATTTCATTGCGCCATTGTAACACGGCTGAAATAAACAGTCAGACAATAGAGTAGTTGGCTGGTTCAACAATGGGGACGACTTAAATGTTCCCAACAAAATTATGGCGAAGGCCGTCCATTACGCTTAGCTGATGTAGATGATCAAATTTACCGACTGAAGTTTCGATAACTTTTAATTACACCAAAGCGCTTCTGTTATACTGATATAATGCTACAACAGTTCATAATAATGTGCGCTTTGGAAACTAGACACCTAGATGACTGCATCTAATTATAAACATTTCCTCTGATGGGAAAGCGTAATTTCCAAAGCGATATAAAACATTTCTGCTAAAATTAACATAGAAAGTTTCAATTCAACTCTAGAATATTAAATGCATTTCCACTACGTTTGCATGTTGCATAATTTTCGATAAATATCTATACACCATTTTGGTCACGTTAATTTATATGCACTGCCACATCAATAATAATACTAATATTACTGCAATAAATAAATTACTGTTATGTCAAACGTTCCAAGTAGAAATTTGCAGCGAAGAACGTGGCCCAAAACGCGCGTTAACGCCTGAATGCATGCAGCCATTGCCCTGCTACCGGTTTTAAATCGGTAATCTGTAAATAATAATAAAAGACACTCCATAGAACTAAACAAAAAAATTGAAATAATGAGTGTAAATTTAATAATTGCTGATTTGTTAATATAACTATTAGATAAAACTATATAAACAATGAATATAAAAATTTTTAGCAAATAAGGGTTTAAAAATTAAATTAAATTGTTTAAAAATTAGAAATGATAAAAGGTGTACAAGTAAAAAGTGGTAAATTGTAAAAAAGTAGATAACTCTGAATGATTGTGGCACAATTTTTTTTCAGGGTCCTACACAAAATAGTGGCGCCAAAGAAATATCAATTTGGAGAAAGTTGTAAATAACTAAATTCGATCAATTGTATAAAATAAAAAACCATCAGCTGGATTTTACCTATTTCTATATATGTTATTATCCGAAGTAAACTAAATAATTCCTACTATAGTTTTGGTTCAAAAATGTTATATCGGCTGTTCATTTTTTGCCGGGCGGCACGCTTGTCTTATCGTTGGAATGTTTGACATTAGGACTAGGTATATTACTCGAGATACTAATTATTCTCTTGTACCATTCGGAAGAAAATATTGTAAAGTGATTAAAAGTACACAAACATAGTTTGTTTCGACAGTTTATCGACATAGTCAATAAACTTGCAAAATTATCAACAATGATCGTTACTCTGTTATTATCCGCTAATACCATCAAGACGTTACGTTTACACTGTACATAAGGCATAGATTAAACCAAAACATCTGATGTATGTCGAAGCTGTACCTAAATGAGGGCGGAGAATACAATGTTAAAGACGAAATAGCTTTATATACTTGTCTAAGAATTTATGCCGCTTCCACCTTCTTAGTTTCTCTCGAATTTATTATGTAAGAATACTAATCAAATATTTCATTTTCAGGTAATTAATAACTGCATTTACGGACTTGAGACAGAGTTGAAACCACAGTATATAGGTAAGTAGATACTGAATAAAGGAACTGTTTCACTCAGCACTGCATCTAAAGAAATACTAATGAAAAAGTACTACAGATTTCATTGTCCAGTAGAAAAAAATTAAATGTTCGGACGAAAGTTTCCAAAAAAGATTCAAACCATTATGACTTCAATGTGGTCTATGTAACAAGGAACCAGAAACAACTTAAACCTGGACTGATATTATGATTAAATTACCAAAGGAGAAAACTGCGTACGACAATGGCACATACAGAAACCGTTGCCACGATCCTCATAAATACATTTATACGTAATTATAATTATAAGTAATTAATTTATAAGCAATTATAAGTACTTACCATTTTTTTTACGATAATTGTTCAAAATGGAGACCGTTATTTTTAATACATGCTTCCGCTTGTCGATGGAATCACGTACCTTCTAAATACATTTTGATCCTTTGGATCACGCTCACCAGCAGTCTTCTCTTCATCGCTGTGGGTCCGCCTATATTCGGCATGCGGTTAGCTAATGCCCTTGTTGTCTTCTTCACCTTTTGTATTGTCTTATTGACGTGCTCAGTGAATCTCAGTTTGGTTTACAAATACACTCCCAAGTACTTTAATGTCCTGGCTGGGGTCATGGATCCAGGGTGCACGTTAAACCTTATTGGGGTTAGTTTCCTCCTCGTTGGGAGGATAGCTGCCTCCATTTTCTCCGGTGCTAGCTGAAGTCCATTGGACCAGTTTGAGACTCCTAGTAAGCCAACTCGGCCTTATTCATCAGGTTAATTTCTCCTTGAGCTACCACCGTGATTGCAACGTCCTCTGCGAAAGCTATCAGTTTTACCTCTCGTCAAGTCTTATGGGTCCATCATATAGGAAATTTCATAGAGCCGGTCCAGAGTACCAAGCCCTGTGGAACTCCGCTGTTAACTGGCCTTGTTTTAGATGTGTTCTCTGCCTCGAGAATGATTTCTCTCTCAGAGAGAAAAGACGCTATCAGATGCTTTCCTCCACCTTTCTCCACCTTAGCTCATCGAGTATCCTTTGCCAGGATGCGCTGTTGAACACATTCCTAATATCAATTGTGATTATGGCACACAGTTTTCTACAGGGATTGAAAGGGTTTACCTCGGCTTCCCGGGAGGTGCTCAGCACTTGAAGGTCGGATAGGCCACCCGTGTCCTCCAATTCGTAATTTAATCTGATAAGGATGAGATGTTTATATGATCAAATCAGAATATACCCCATATTCTGGTTTGAATTGGGCCATCTCCTTTACAATTTCCGGTTGAATGTTTCCTGGTCTCGGAGTTTTTCTTTATTTCAATTTGCCGGCCGCTCTTTGTAGTTTCCTATCCTAAATAGTGTAAATATCACATTTCTATCACAGTCAAATACCACTTGCTCATGGACAGGGAATAAATTGGTGATCGATCACCTCTTCCACTGCATGCATGGCCTTTTGTTGTCTGGGTGGATAGCCGAGCATAATTTCCATGACGATCTTGTACAGCCATCCCCCATATGTCACAGAGCTCTTTTCCGCTGTTTCTCTTGGATTTCCGTATTCTCATTCGGCGTTCTTTCTTGGATTGTTTGTAGTCCCCTCAGAGTTGTGTACTTTCTACTGGCCTATTTATTTTATTTAATATAAAAAAAATCTTAGATATTATGCCAAAGAGGAGATAGATAGATTTTTAAGAAACCTTACATTAAATTTATATTGGTAATGTTACCTACCTAATATAAAAGGGTATACCCAACCTGAAGGTGGTATAATAATGATTCTATTCCGCGATACTTGAAGCATAGTAAGCCAAGCGTATGTACATATATGCTTCGTGGCAAGAGTAAACGTGCAAAGCATCCTCACCAGACGCGCCCATTAGACAAATGCTATAAAACCCTCTCCTTAACAAAGAAGAATAAGTTTATTTATCCTTCTATTCAATCACGTTATATAAATTTTAAACCATATTACAAATTATTATCTTTAAAGTACTTAGAAATACATTATAAGCATATATTTACTCATCTGTGTTATGTCATTACTTTACTTCATTACTATTAGGAACAAATTACATACGCCATGTGTTTCTATTATATTAATCCCCAGACATAATAATCAGTTTATGGTAATAATACCTTCAAGGGCAACTCAAATTCCCTTGCAATTATAGTTACTATGCGAAAGTTCTGTGGAATATTTCCAGATAGTTGCACACACCTGGTATAAATTAGAACTCTCAGTGCTAAGTTTACACTAAACCGAGCGTTCTGGGTGTAAGCTGATAACCATCTAGATATAAACGGATAGGTATAACTTGTCAGTAGTAATTAAAACAGGTGTTATTTTGTCGACGACCGTACAGACACCCTCTATGGAAATCGCTGTTATCGAAGTATTACTGCTGGACATTTCAAACAGAATGATAATCAATCCATTACGAGCGATTTATCAGGGTAGATAAATAAGTGTTTTTACTTTGTTATTTTAGTTTGCCTGCCCAATTGAGAAACTAATCTTCAAAGGCATGGTTTACCCGGATTATAAAAACAAAATATCGGTGCAAAATAAGATGTGCATTAAAAGATAGTCTGAAACCGTGAAAATTAATTAGGTATTGGAATTTAGAGTGCCATGGATGAGAAAGAAAAAATATATGTCAACAATAATGATAAGTTGGCAAATATAAAATAAATGTATTATGTACGGAAAGAGGAGAAACATGGTCCACGTACTGAAGGTACATATTATGTGAAATATTGATTAAATTAATGAACTTATTTTTGGAATACTCTCTTTTTTGGGCTCAATCCTATGTACCGAGTGATTAATTAACAGAGGATGCCGGCCATATCTCAGGAACTGTATGGCAGAACGTTGGAGAAAAAACCTATAACAAAGTGAACGAGATAAGCCGCTGGAAATTATATTCATGTTTGTAAGATGACCGCTAGAAGACATTATAGTAAAGTTAAATCAGAAAAATTAAATATCTCCTTAATTTGTTATGATAAGGTATACTGAATCTATGTTTTTGGTAATGTTCGTAAAATTTTGTATAACTTTGGTGTTAAAGTGTTTTTCATAGCTCTGGAAATTAAGTGGTGGGGGAAGGTAAACAGTTGTCAAGAAAAATTGCAATTACCCCGGTTTGGCTGAACAGAATCAAACGAATTTGCTTTCACTGGGAGGAAAAATTTTTTTCTTTATCATTTCTAGAATTGAATGGGCAAATTTAATTGTTGCCGCAAGAGAAAAGTGGCGCTGTTTGAAATACAAACAAACTATTAACAATACAAACAAACTATGTTATTTATGGAAAAATTATCAAAAAAACATATTTACATCAACAGATATGTACCCTGAACATAAACGGCCACATAAGAAATCTCTAAAACCATATATATATATATATATATATATATATATATATATATATATATATATATATATATATATATATATATATATATATATATATATATATATATATATATATATATATATATATATATATATATCCTGGTCGTGTTTAATTATACATTTTAATTGCCATGGATGACGATATTGTACTAGATTTATTTTTATTTACAAATTTTATTATTATTTACAAATGACCAGAAACCCTTCATACTGATTTTAAATTAGTTTCATTTTGGTAAACATACGCCTTACAAATATTATAATCTAAGTTAGTTTGTCTCTTAAGGTGTTTTATAAACTATGGGAAACCTACGTAGTTATTGTTATTTATGTATACATCACACATCATGTAAGATTAATCATTATCGACGCTTTGCTCAATTTATAGCAAAACCCATGCTGAAGCATCACCCCGATTGGATAAAATTCTTTATGTCAATATAAAATTCTAATAAACTCTGAAGGACTTTCGCTGTTTTTCAATCCAGCAGCTAATTTAGCGATACCGATTTTAAATTAATACCAATTAATAAAGTGTATTGGTTTAACATTTTAAATTTTAAAGAGGGATCCGATTTAAAGTTAAACGTTCTCAGCTGCTCAGAGAGTTATTGGGTTTTGAAGTCGTTAATTTGAAAACTATTTGTTAGATTTATATAGTACCTTAAAGGGCATTATATAATTTAATGTATTTACTAATTAACATTATTATTGAAACTAAAAGTTTATCTTTTAGTTTCAATCAGTCAAAATTTGATTATATTTTGAAATATTTATGTATTAAAATATATGTTCTATATAATATTAGGATATTCAATTGATAAAAATGTAATTTTTGTATATTTTTCGTAATAAGGCAGATATAAAAAATAATTTTAAATTTCAATTAAAATAATATAATTTGAAATAAGTTTGAAGGTACTTACTGTTATTGTTTACTCACAGTCTTGAAGATTCTCTTGTAAATGGTCGTCAGTTCGCAAGAACAATAATTTTAAAATATCTGAATTTATATAGATATAGCTAGAATCACTTGTGCTTTATTCATTCCTATTTTACTTTGACTTTTAAATGTATTGTAGTATGTAAATCACTCACCTCAGAGGAAGTTCAAAATAAGTGTTTAATTTTTGTTTTATTTAAATTTAAATATGCTACGTGAAGCTTGAAAATCAATTATTGTTATTGTGATAATTTTCTCAAATTTATATTATAAAACGTGCTATTCTGCACGTTTTATAATATAAATCTAATTATAGATTTTGAATGTTTTATTATCAAAAAAGAAAAAAATTGTTTTTATGGAATTATACACTGATTTATTGAAAATTTTATGGAAATATTATGGTTTACCAACTCTTAATAGTCTTAAGCTAGTCTGCGTTATTCTACAATAACCTAATATGGTATATAAAATCCTTATCTTCACAATATTCCTTATATCTAATCATTTATAAAGTTAGTTCAAGTCGACGTACTTGATATAGATGTTTTATTACTTTGGTATTTCGTTATTCCAAAGCACTCGAAATTTTCGGCACTCCCACATTGGTTTCTGGACCTCTAGCCGCACTCTATGGTAGCTGGATTGGAATGTTGTGCGTTTTTACGGTATACTGCGCTATTAGCTGTGGTGGCTGCTTTCTTATACGTTAAATATTACACAAAATAACAAACTAAATTACACAGAAATTATTTGAAAACACATCCAAATAAGGCTTGATGCTAATTCGTTGATGACTCTTTGCTTTATATACATTTTTTTACTGGATTTTAAGAGAAAAGATCCGCGTAACGACCTGTTTGATGCCATGAGTTAAACTGTTGTGCGTTGTTATTCATTTCTACGGAAATGTTTTCCTAAGAAACAAATACACTTCCTTAGTTGCATGTGTTTTCTTTTGATCCCCTCATATGAAAACCAATCAAATTATATTTCCTATAACACTTATGTATTTACTGGATAGGGTTTTACTGGATAGGGTGGATAGTTTTAATCGTCTCCGGATGATGTCAACTTGGTTGGCGAAACGCGCGTCGAGCGAAGTGAAAGTGTTTTGGTGTTTGTGGAAACTACTCCGAGTGTTACTTATGTATATCACTATATTATGTCGAACCATGTTTATCGTATTTTATAAATATTTATTTTAAAGCCACTTTTCACGCATGCTCTTGACTTTTTAATCTACTTGCTAGCAGAAGAGATGTTCAACTGGTACCAGCTGTTATAACCTCGATCTTGATTCAAGCTTCTTTAAAAATCGCGATCTTTTATAAGGGCGAGAGGGTGGAAGGGGTACATTTATTATAATTTTAAATAGTTTAGTAGTTACTGCTTTAGCGTTAAGCATTAAACTTTAAAATTAGTTTCGTATGGAGAAATTTCTAATTTTGTGAGCCTAGATATAGATTTTTGTTAGTTAGGGGTTGTTCCTACTATCCTCCTAGGCCTTGCGAGTGCCTGAAACATATTCTGGATATATTTAGGTATTAATTTAGATTTTTTTCTGTCAATAGAGAAATTTCAATTTTTGTTAGCCGAGATATTAATTTTTGTTAGATAGGGGTTGTTCCCTCTACCGTTCAAGGCATTTCGAGTGCCTGAAATATATTCCCTGCATAGAGGACCAAAAAAAAATTAATTGGCAGTTGTAGCAAAACTATCCGTCCGGCAGATTCAGGTTATCAACGTTGCTCGTACGGCTGTCCGATCGTAATTCTGACAACAGTTCTGGAAATCTTCAGAACATTATCTAAAATTTGTATATTCTACTTGTACGTTAAAAAAAAGCTAAAATGGTTTAAAACGCGTCGGAACATTGGAATAAAACGCAAGAACTCGCGCCGGACTTGGTTACGGCAATCCAGCCGGCCCGCGCTGCTCTCTTCCCCGCCACCCGCCGCTGATCCACTACCCGCTCCACTGTAGTCAGATGTGTTTTACTATAATTTTTAGGTAATGCTCTGAAGTTTCCAGAACCGTTGTAAAAATTACGATCGGTAGGGTTGATTACCTGCGTACAGAGCCAAAGAAAATTATTTGGCAAAAAAAAAATGTTCAAAGTTACTCCTATGCGCAACGCGGACGCCGAGAGTTCGGGCAGAGCTCATTTTGTAGGTTCTTCAAGTGTCTTTAAATTGAACTCTACAACTCTTTGTAGTGTAGAAAAAACGATTGCACTTATAGTTATTGCTAGAAACTCATAAAATGACATTTCCGAAAAACTTTTTTGCAATTTTTTACAGTTTTTCAGACGCCATTTTATAATTAACAGCAATTGGTTCTTTAATTTATATAGGATTTATATACGGTTATACGTATTACACTTTAAAATCCTGCACAGTTCGTTACCTATTTTTTTTAGTTCCTTTAAAGAGCTCTGTAGCTTGGCTTAATACTAATAAATACATTATCTCTGCTGTGTCTGATAGCATAAAGCAAGATAAACTTATGAAAAGCAGGATTTCGCTTTCCTAAGCTATTGGCGGTGGGTACATAAATTAGAGGAGTGACTTCAGAAATATCTCTGACATATCTGTAACAGAGGAATCGTAAGTCTTAGCGTGTCCGAAATAGCGAATTTTCAACAGAGCCCTACCAAAATAAGCCGGTGTTAGCGATGATTATCGAGGGCAGCAGTTATTTTCTGATATTAAATACCACTCTTACGACATGTATCTTTTCGAATCCCTGGGGTAATCCAGCAGATTAAAGGTGATATATGTAAGGCTTAGTAAAGCAAGTGACCATGCTTACAACCTAAACATAGACAACATTGATTTTGACATATCTGGCAGGCTATAGTCACCATAATGGCGATAGCCGATAAGGTCTAAATTCCACCAGCTTCTACTAAGCTGTGTGTGAATTGCTGCAAAAACTGGGCCTTCAGCAGAATTGCTGTCGCAGATACGTGAAAGGCAAGCAATATGTGTTCCCGAGAAACCAGGGGTCAAATATTTTATGTCTAAGGGGTTATAATATCAGATATCTACCTAAGTATACTGTAAATATGTATTTGCTAGACATAAAGAAATCATATATTCAGCTTGGAAAGCATTTGAGGAAGTTCGGATATGAGGAAATTTTCAAGCATCCAATATAACATAATCGAAAAGATATTTTCTTGCAAAATAACAAAAACTTAATATGTTACAGGTATAATAATTATAATATTTTATTCATTGCTCAACAGAAAACATTCCCTCTAAAGGACAACTTAAAAGAATAATTACAGTGATGATGACAATAAATAATGACTAAAAGAATACAAAATTATGATGAAATTATACTAATTCATTATGGGACAGTAATTCATTGGATCTTTTTAATATCTCTACTAGTATACTATACTAGTTAATATCACATACATTACTAATACTATTATTTATAATTGAAACCATTTACATTTATCAGTGACGACAGGAGAATATTGGTTCTACTTGTACTAACTCAAATTCAAAATTTTTTTTGCTCAATTTATCAAGCCATGGTCATCATTTTGACATGGTTTGTACAGACGAGGTCAAAAATTGTTTTTACTGTATATCTCAGTGGCTTTTGACTCTACAAAAAAAAGTTGACATAAAAAATGAAGAGTACTACAAAACACACACGCTCATTTAAAGCTGAGCGAAATCAGACAATTAGTTAGCGAGACATCGCGAATCGTAGTTGCGAAAATAAGAAAAATAAAATTGAATTTTCATGAAAAATGAAAAGAAAAATATTTCCATTTGATTTGGAGCCCCTCACTCCTCTAAGTTCCGCATAGTAAACACTTTGAGTTCCCCTAGCTCCCCTTCTACTCAGCCGATTTTGATCTACTTGGGCTAGAATTAAGGGTCGAAAAAGATGTCGACCGGTAAAAAAAATATTTCCCCTACCCCCTACTACCCTTATACCGGAAACACCGTTTGAAAAAAAAAAAAGAAAATTGTTTTATTGCAGGTTTTCTTGCTCGTTTGTTTGCAACAACAAAATATTCGCTATTGCCATTATATTATACCGTACGAAGAAAAAGCCGTTTCATTTTTTAAGATCGGTCAATATTCAGAGAAGTTATGGGCACTTGAAATATTTTGCTTTCCCCCTCTCCTAATCACCCCCCCCCCTTGACGACGCCCGCGGCCTCATTTTTACTTCATAACAGCTCTTCCACAAAAAATTGGGCTTCCAATCTCAAACTCCAGTCCCCCTCGATGGAAAACCAATTTGATTTTTCCTATGGATGAAAGTATCACTTCCATCCAATGGTCGAGAAATGTTGCCATGGCGATGACGATATGTGCTTTAGATTTTAAATTTTGTAGAAGACGGTTCATTAAAATAGCACAGTAAATTTTAACTATCATAAAAATTACATGATACGTGATACATGATGACGATGAAAAATGTGTGGAAAGTAGAAAAAATACTGTAAAGGCAAAACGCATAATTTTGTAGAAAATAGCATAGGTGCAATAGTGAGTGACGCATAAAAAATTGCAGAGCAATTTAATATTGTTTCACGAAAGTTGGAAAAACTTTTACAAACAACATAACCCAAATTTTAGCCCATATGAATATTCCTTTGTTATGGTTCCTACATTTGTAAATGAACTTAAGATTGTGATTCAAAAAATTTAAAAATAATAAATATCAAGTACAGAAGTCTATATCAGCGTATATGAAAGTATTAAAACATGTCAGTAAGAAAACCTTTAAGAAAGGTGATCATATTTCTCTTATTCAAACTTGCCAACACTTGTTTATTTGACCTCTTATATATACAAACAATTAGATCCAAAGAAGGCTGTACTCTGTGTGTTTTTCGATTTAGCCAAAACTTTCGATACGGTTGATCAATCATGGATGGTGATCAATCAACCCAAGAAACTTGGCTCTAGATGAATAGCTCTAGATCTAATAAAGCCCTACCTGAATAACAAGAACTCAGATTGTCGAAATACTAAAATAAAGGTTGGAATCTTATGTACAAAAATATCATTTGTTCTCCAATAATCAATCCGGATTTAAACGTAAAGTATCAAAAGAACATTGACATTGAACATTGAGTTATATTCATCACTTGATGAGTTCCAGCTGTGTTTGTGTATTTTTATAGACCTAAAGACTTTCCACACCAAATTATTCTTAAAATCGTTAAAAGTGTCAGAAAAACTTTTTCGTTTTATCTTGTACGGCTTATCTATCATGTATCTATCATGGCCTCCAGGTACCAAGGAGAGTTCAAGGTTACAACTCTAGGTGCTGTAGGCGAGAACACTGAATAAAATTAAAAAAACAAAATAAAATGAAGGTACTTTTAATTATGTAAAATGAAAGTTAAAAGAGGAATGGAGATTAAGATACAAATTATTCATATAGGGAATAGTGATCGATAGTGAAATAATGAATTTGGACCAACAGTGAAATAAGTAATTTTCAAATAATATGCTGCCTTTTTGCAGTTTCCGTCAGTTGCTAACAGTATTGTGTTTGCATTTTGAAGATTGGATATAATTTTGGAGAGGCAAGTGCGATTTTAAGATATTTTTTTTTCATAGCAGTCGTTATTTCATAGATATTGTAAATATGTTACTTGATATATCTTTATTTCAATGCTCTGTTGGCTTACTAGATAATTTAATGTAACCTAAAAGTTATTGCAATAATGTGTGTAATAAAGTTTCTGTACAACTTTCTGAGAAATTCATTAAAAGTACACTCGGAAAGACCTAGGTAGAGCACACAATGAAACAGTACACCGAGTAAGATTTCACTGTATACGTACCACTGTATTTCCTCCAACGTATTTTTGTATTTGTAGATTGCAAGAAAGCTGAAACCTAGAAAAATAAGTAGTGCAACAAAAGAAAATATGTTCGCGGCTGTTAACATTGCTCTTGTGCATTTCACTGTGTACCACAGTTGGTCAACAGTGTAACAGTTGCCATCTTTTTTAAAATTGTCAATAAAATATTAATTTATTGAATCTTTTTATTTATTTTATTTTTATCAACATTATAAGCAAAATGTTCCATAATATATCTACCCCTACTTAAAACAGCTTCAGAAGTATGTTAAGCGCAACAAAATAAAAAAATCATTGTGGCCCACTCTCCCCAATGCATAAAAAATACTTCGAAAATTTAGGTGAAACAGCGCTTCACTTGCGCCATCTGATGAGTCGCCACTGATAAGAGTATCCTTATTCCAACCTAATATTTCCTAATTTATCACTAGATTATTGTACGCTATTGAACTAATACCAACAGCCTCTCGGCATTGCTGATGCCTCTCAGGGGACTTAAATTACGTACAAAATTCTTGAAGTAGCTGAACGGCTACATGTAATCTAAATCCTGACGGGATAAAAAATAACTTTCTGATGGTAATACGGCAACACGAGGTCCAGCCAATTCTTGACCGATGGGTTCCCTAACTCAAATCCTCAGCCCGTCTAAACAAATACGTCTCTGGCGAGTCGACTAAAATGTTTTGCAAAAGTTTTGCATCGTATAAATATTCCCATTGGTATAATATTTCTGATGGCCTTATTTCTTTCTACACAAATAGATGGATAACTAATAATAAATCACTATATTTAGAAAATATTTTTGCGTCTGTCATTTTCTTATTAGAAATGGTAATTTATTATTTATTTATTTATTGAGATAACACAGGACAAATTGCCTAAATTTACAGTTACATCACTTAATTTAAACATAACATTTAGTAGATATAGTCTTAAATACAAATAATAAGTATATAATATAATAAATAAGTGCATATTTCATAGAAAAAATAGAAAAGTGGAAACAGTGAAAACATGTGGGCATATAAAATAAAATGAAATGTAAAGAAATCATAAAGAAAAACAAATGAAACAGGAATGCAAAAAACTCAAATCGACGGAAAACTACATAAAATGTGGACATTTAATTATTTGTATAAAAAGTTATTAATTGATTTTTTAATTTTTTGGGAGAGTTTTCAAATATATTAATTGTTGAACAAACTAAGTTTACAATATTGCACATTCTGACGACAGGCGAGTTTTCTCTAAGTTTTGTTCGCTAAGTATACCAAAATAAAATATTCCTAGGTCTTACTCTCTATGGATTATAATAATTTAATCGTGATGGAATTTCAAGAGAACATATACCTACATGCAGTTGCTGTATGAGAAATAAATAAGACACTAGATATTTTTCTTCTCATTGATAATTTTAATATACTAAATTCATTTCTTATTAAGTAGTAGTCATTGTAATTCGGATATTTTTTTATGTATTTTGTAGTATGGGTATGACAGAAATTTGTTTTGTATGGTTTCAATAAGTTTAGAATGTCTCTCAACAGTCCCAGGGTCCCAAATTTGTCATGCAAATTCCAATTTAAACCTGATAAAAGAATAATACAACAATGTTGTAGTTTCCACAGAAAAATGTTTTGTATTTAGCATAATAAAACCCAAATTTTTGTGTGGCTTTGTTACCATATTCTCAATATGTTCTAAAAATTAAGGTCTTTATTAAATAACACCCATAGGTCCCTTTGCTTTGTCATTTGAGTCAATTGAGTCAAACATGGTCGTACATTTTGTAGCGTTCAAAGGTAGATTAATACTTTCGCTCGATGAGAACCATTTTTACCACCATCTTTATGTATTGGCGTTACTAAATTTCTTTTCCATATGGCGGGAAATGTATTTGTTGTTACAGCTAAATTAAAAATAATATAGAGAGGATGTTCAAGTAATTCACTACATCCTTTAATAATATACGGTGGAATACCAAATATCTTCCAAAGAAATATTATAGATGCAAATATTCTGTGGTGTTACTATTATTAGTGTTTGCTAGTTTTAAGTCATATGTATCTTCATCACCAAAAACCGATTAAAAATAGTCTGAAAAGGCTCAACTACCTCTACCGTATTAACTAATGTTATCCCATCTTTTTCTTAATAAGTACTGGTATTATTTTGACACTTTTTTATTTACGTAATTCCAGAATTCATTGCTGTTTCTTATGATTCCTCTTAGTCGATTATTATGATTCCTCTTAGCATAGATTTTATAGTTAACTCTATCAGAATCTCGCGGGTTTCGTCTCGAAGGACAACATTAACGTACCCGTTCTTATAGCATCCTCTTTTTGGTTAATTTCTTCTAAGCGAACATAAACGTATTTTTTATTATTATTAACATAAGCAAATGCTTACAATCCAATTATTAAAAATACAAGAAATTGTTTTTTCATTGGTTAATTTGGTGAATTATAATTTTTAATCTGTTATTCCTGAATAATAATATTACAGCTCTTCACAAATAGTATCAATTAGAATAGTCTTTCGTGTAGTAGATCGCGCGACCGGGGGTGGGGGGGGGCGAACTTATGGAAGGCTGTGAGAGATGCCGAAAATTTTTTTTATCACGCTGAAAATTGTTTATTATGCATATTTACTATGTATCATTTATAAAAAAAAATCATCAAAAATATATCATTTTTGAAACGAGTAGTATTGTATAGGGTCCGCCAATAGGGACGCTCGATCTTTGACAGCTCAAGGCGGCCATGTTGTTTGTGGTAGAGTTGGCAAATGTAGTTGTTATTATTCAGTGTATCTTCACAAATCACCATGAACCAATTCAGCCGCGAGCAACATGTGCAAATCGTTAAAACTTATCCGCGCGCTCCGCCAATTTTACGGTGCAATTGATCGTCCTGCTGAGTCGACTATCCGTCGTTTGATTAACAAATTCGAGGCAACCGGTTCGGTGAACAATCAGCCAACACCGACGCGTCGTCGAAACGTCCGATCTGCCCAGAATGTCGCCGCTGTGCGCGATAGTGTGCGTGAAAATCCGCGACAGTCAATTTCACGTCGCGCACAGGAACTCCGCCTTTCGGAAACATCACTTCGCCGAATCTTGCATCTGGATTTGGGCATGCATCCGTACAAGATCCAGCTGACACAAGAGCTCAAAATAAACGACCATAGACAGCGCCGTATCTTCGCTGATTGGGCTTTAGAGCAGTTGGAAGTCGACCCCGATTTTGGTCGCAAAATCATCTTCAGCGATGAGGCACATTTTTGGTTAAATGGGAATGTCAACAAGCAGAATTGCCGTTATTGGGCCGAGAACAATCCACAGGAGGACCACCAGGTCGCAATGCACCCAGCAAAGGTAACTGTTTGGTGTGGATTTTGGGCCGGAGGCATCATCGGGCCGTATTTCTTCGAGAACGACGATGGTGTGTCCATCACGGTAAACGGCGAACGATACAGATCCATGATAACGAACTTTTTCTGGCATGAAATCGACAATATGGATGTCGAGGATATGTGGTTTCAGCAGGACGGCGCTACGAGCCACACAGCGAGCGCCACAATGGATCTTCTGCACGAGCGCTTCGGAGGAATGGTTATCTCGCGCGGAGGCGACATCAACTGGCCACCGAGATCGTGCGATTTAACCCCACTAGACTATTTCTTGTGGGGTTTTCTTAAATCACAGGTCTACGCAAACCAACCACAAAACACTGATGCCCTCAAAGTCAACATACGCCACGCCATCGATGAAATACAGCCCGATTTGTGCGCCAGAGTCATTGAAAATTGGACTTCTCGTATGCGCGCCACCCAGCGAAGCCGAGGTGGACATTTGACCGATATTATTTTCCATACATAATGCCTTCGAATACTCTTTCAAACAAAAAATAAATTTCATTTATACCTCTCACACAACTTTATTTCATTTTAAAGATCGAGCGCGCTTATTGGCGGACCCTTTAGTACAGTGAAATTTGTTTGGATACAAGATATTCATTGTGAATCGACTACCTGGTCCTTTGCTACCATACATTTAAAACACATCTGCCGTTTTTGCACGCCTTGACTAGGAGAGAGAACAGGAAAGATGCTGCTCTCTGGCTAGAATCTTCAGCAATATCCGATCAAGTAATTATTAGATAAAGTGTACAATACGATATTTGTTATCCAACATTATTAAAAACAAATGCTTTGGTACCCAAGCATTTAAACCAATTAGAAATCAGTATTTAAATTTGCCGCCTAACAGGCATGGCTTTAACCAATAGTTTTGCATCGGCAGCCCTTCATCGAGCACTTTAACAGCTAGTTATCTTAATATTGAGGTTATGATTTTTATAAGCGTCCTCATGTATTCGAACGCGTTCGTATTTTGAATATGACTGATACGAAACCCCTTGAGTTTTTTGCGTTAAAAAAGTGAACTCTTGCGATAATTCGTAGCAGAAAGGCTTGAAAAATACAAACCGTTGCTTGGTATTTTAGTTGAAAAACTACATGAATGATGTCAAGTTGCCATCAGAATTATCTGCTAATGCATGTATCATTCGAAGTGCTACCGATCATTCACAGCTTTGCCAAAAAAGTATAGAACTGTTCAAGTTGCAAAATATTGACAAAATTTTGACACTTTCAATATTAACACAAGTATACGCAGTTATAAAAAGTATACGCAGGGTGTCAAAGACATCCATATTAACAAATAAATAAAATAAGTTAAGGAAATCTTCGCACTGCGCTGGTAGTTACGTTTATTATAACAAACTACCAATTATAATTAAATCTTCTACAACGATAAAGTGATTTAGGAATTTGCTTAAAGATTTTTTTAACACCAACTGTTTTTAATAATTTAAATTAATTCTATGACATGAAGGAATCACCACTCGGGTGATATGTGAAATTATTAATAAAAGCGTTTATGGAAGTTGTACGTTACAGCCAGTTTTGATTAGCCGTGGCAGTCTAAAATTCCAACCGCCTCGCAAATTATTGCCACCGTATCCATGCATCACATTTCAGCATAAAAATTTCGATATACCAGTACAAACTTCTCACGCAGTTAAAAGATATATGCGCGGTCGGTTGCTCGACCCAAAGAAAACTTTACAAAATGTATCGAGGGCAGATAGAGAGTATATCGTAAAGGAAATTTGGAATATGTTATTGAGGTTGCAGACACTTTATGGCCCTACAATCCTTTTTTACGACATGCAAGTTTTTGTTGGGAGTTTATGATCTTATGTATTAGAAAGAACTTGATTTTACTGCCTCTTAGACAGTTTTCTAAATTTGATATAGGATAGGTTAGGTTAGCTACTCTATTTATTATTACATAAGTATTATGTCAGCATTAGTCGAGCAGAATTCATAGAATTAGAAAATATACTAAGATGTTATAACATTTGACAGGTACAGTATATTGTGTATCTAGGAGCGAAAGCAATACGTTCTCGGATAATGATGAATGATGTTAATCGGCTCTCGGTTTAACGCCACGCCCAACAAACATTGAACTATTTTTGTCTCATATTCATACAATGCGTATTAAATATAGAGCGACAAAGAATTAATTTTACGAGATAATTCGAGATAAGCCGAGGGAAACTGAATTTTGCAAAGATGCTGTTTATTTTAAAAAACGCACAGTCTGCGCACAGTCTACAAGTCTCAAGGCTGCGTATAATACAAAGTTCTGGAGTAACTCAACCGAAATGTACTTCACAATTTTGCACATATTGTGCACAATTTTTGACACCCTATCCCGGGTTTTGACAGCTTATAACAGCTGTAAAATTATTTACATTCGCGCAAAAGGTGACCGCGCCGTTAATTTTGCACGCCCCATATGTTTCCACTTTCAGTTCCTAGGGCAAGGTGTGCAAAATTTGGGATATTGTGTGCGAAATTGTGCAAATAATAAAATTGTGGCGCACATTTCGGTTTGGTTACTGCAGTTAGAGGGGGGCAACTTAACCGACCAAGTTCTCCTGAAGTGATTAAACCAAGAACATGTTTTAAGGGTTCATTTGTCACTTTACTGGACATTCCGACAGATCCCCTGGACTATAAATTGTTTTCTGTTGGAAAAAGTAACAAAAATAAAATAAATAAATAAATAAAATTTGATGTAAAAGACAAAAAAAATCTGTACAAATTTATGCTGCGGTTTCTATATAAACAATTTTGTTACTTGCTCCTGAAGTACAATGTATATTATATAGCATTCGAATATATTTCACCTCATAAAATTGTCGCTATATTTTATGTTGATAAATGTCATCTAGAAATAAATTAAGGTAACATGACATAAATCCATTAAACTGTCTCATTTTTAATGATTAGTGCTACTTACATATCAATCACCCTAATTCTCTTACGTGATGGCAAAATCCCTGTGCTCTATTATTCTCATTATATGTTATTCTTAGGTTAGCACCATTTTTCTCGTATCGCAGCCAGTTATTGCGTGAAAAAATAGTACGTAATTTTAAAAAGTAGATAAACTTTTGGATCAATATATTTCCAATCGCTGTTGAGCCTTCCCAGGTTTTAAAAAATAATAATTTTTTCGGTTGGAGTTTGAGCGGTAAGTACCAATACATCAACATCTTAAACAATAGTTGTATTTTGTGATACGAGATATAAAATAAGGAACTGGGTTCCTTTTGTGTTTATATTCTCAGAATCGTACAATTTGTACATAACTGTATATAACTGTATATAACTATATATAACTGTATATAACTGTATATAACTGTATATAACTGTATATAACTGTATATAACTGTATATAACTGTATATAATTGTATATAACTGTATATAACTGTATATAACAGCATATAACTGTATCATTTGAACGTATATAAGCGTATATTTGTACGTATATATAAATCTCTAGCTAGGACTTCCAGTTCCATATACACATTTAATAACAATTCTAAACAACTTAATTGATCCAGGATAAGCCAAGTAGTTCAAGGGTAATACCAGCTTTGTTTTATAAAGCCTTGAGGCGAGGAACGTATTAAATTTTCTTGGTAATCTGATATCTATAAAATTTAAACTATCTGTGATGTCATATTGTTTAATAAAATTCTACAATTTATATCGTGTATTTATTACTCGTGGTGAGCGTTTACGTAACTCTCGGGCAATATATATGACATGAAATAAATATCATCTCTATGACACGAATTTTATTACTTAAGATGATAAAATTTTGACCTTAATATTTATTTCCAATCACTGATAAAAAATTTAATCAATAACTCTATTTTAATGAGCAAATAAATTAAATTATCTGACGCCTTTGATGTGTCAATCAAATCAAATAAATAGTTTTCAAATTAACACGTTCAAAACCCAATCTTCGTCTAAGCACATGAGTCACCGTGAAACGAAATTTTCCTCAGTGGCCAAAGTTAGGAAAGATCGTTATAATCATAAACAGTGTAATTAATAGCCGGTAATTTAGGTGTATATTTTATTACTACCGATTATTTTCCTATTTATTTTCAATTACCGTGGATATCTCAGAGCCATAATATACCGATAATATCTTGTGTCTAGGTGAAATAAACCATAGCTAAGTTTTCTCATTAGAGTCAATGGATACGATCACGCATAACAGCCATTATTATTGTTACACTCTGCACTGAAATCATCTATACAATTCCATATATCCTAAAAACAATAGAAGCTCACATGTAATGGGTATATCTCTGATATTACCGTATTCCCCATGTTATCGCGATTTGATGAAAATGGTTGATTGAGGATTTATGAATCTGATATGCTATTGTTACCGGAGTCATTACATAGTACAAAATTTTCAAAAAAAAAATTATAATGACATGTATTAAATGAAAGCATCGAATATGTATAGTCTATAATACAACTCCACAATAATAGAGACTGATGTAGACAACTTTCCAAATGGCCAAGACGAGGCAGAAGATTGGGATTTAATAGATAGAGACGCAAATAGATGCATTTAGCGCTAGAGTAAAAATCTAAAATAGTGGAATGATGAACTGCTTTAAAGCCCGTCGGACGTTTGATTTTCAGCTGCGGAAATTCATGCGTTATTTAAATTTGGAATTCATTACAGATATTCGACATGTTACAAAACAATCAACTATCTTACCTTTTTGAACAATGAAAAATTATATGTTTTGTGGCTTTGTTTACACACTGTTTATGAATAACACGACAATTGACATAAGCGAACATGTTGCATACGCAAACCAATAGAGCACTTACCTGCCGCCAGGCGGCGCCACTAGTTGAACTGCAGGTAGCCTATAGGAAACTACAAATCAGACAGTTACAGTAACAATGCTACATTGTGACTAGATCTCCATATCTTTGAAAATAAAAAATCTAAAGGATTTATAAAATTGTAGTTTTTAGTTGCATTTGATTATAATCGGGTAATTTTCAGTTGTGGACGATTTTAGCTTTTATTACTAATCTGTGAATTCTGATTTTTTGGGAATTGATTCTTGATTATTCAGCCTAAGAAATGAATGTTTTTGAATATGATCTATGATGAAAAATTTCCAAATATATCTGTAAAAATTATTATTCAATTTAACAAAAAGATGCTTAACGTAAACCGACAGGCATAGGTACCTAATTTAAATAGTGTTAATTAATTAAATAGGTAGTGTTGAATAACTAACGTAATCAATATTTAATATGATATGAAAACATTGAAAATGTGTAAATAAAATGAATGAGCTAAAAAACCAAACAACAGATGATAAGCAACTGTAACTGCAACTGAAGAACGGAATTTATGACAAACTATTTAAAATTAAAATAATTTTCAAATGAGACGAAATAAATTAAGATAATGTCATATGCTATTGTAATCTTAGTTTGGTTGGGTTAGGTAAAATTTATATTTAGTACGATATTTAATGAGAACCCTTCTGCCGAGACCGCTACAGCAAGGCGTATTCAACGTAGTGCACTGCGGCACCGGGTGCAGCAAAATTAGCTTCAGTTGGGTAAAGCCTGTCTGACGAGCGATTTGTATAAATAGATCTCGAACAGAAACATATTTTGGTGGCCGAAAATCAACCCGTACTATACCATATCATAAAACTCGGAAATGCGGAATAAGAATTCGGAAGTATATAAAAAATCTCGTTGTGTATATTTCCGGTTCTTGTGATACCCCGTGATATTCCCTACATTCTACCCTCCTATTAAGTGGATGTATTCTATATTCTGTCCGTCGTGTCATCTTCTTGTTTTCCTTAATAGGGATAAATGTGTGTTAACGTTCGTGATAGCATAATGCTGTCACTACTGTCACATAATGACAGCTGATTTCACTACAAGTATTGTATTTATTTATGCGTGCATTTAGCATTTTTATAATATTGATATTTTATAATATATAATTGTTGATATATTTTAATGATAATTTTACAACTTTAATAGCCCATGATAGCTGATACCTTTATTTCAATTAGTTTTATAGTTTGGAGTTTAGGTTTAGGTTTTAATATTACACTGAGTCGTTATTATATACATACATACGCACCCTCACACACACACACACACACACACACACACACACACACACACACACACACACACACACACACACACACACACACACATACACATTATTATTTACCAATCCCCTAAATTTAATTTAGCTAATAGTATTTTGGGGAGTGTATCTTTATCCCCTCAATAAACGTACCCCTTATTCTGTGGGTCGTGAGGCAACTATAAAAATAAAAGGAGTACTACACCAAATACAGAGGCACATTAGCCTCATATCCTTTAGCCAAGATCCTAGACTCCCTTGTCCTATCCCAAATACTGAGCGATATTGGTGCCAACAAGGCATCAACGAGTCCCAGTATGGATTCCGCTAAGAACACTCCGCAACCCTTCAGCTTTCACGTGTCTGCCAGCTTATCACAACCAATTTTAATTGAGGTCATAGCACAGGACTGCGCTAGGCCTCGCTAAAGCCCTAGGCCTAGATAATGCCTTTTGTCTTTGCATATTTTAATTGATATTAATTTTTATATTTTTTCGTACATGTTATATTTGTTACTTTTGTTATTTTTATCACTATAGTTGGTTATTATTAATATCTATTGTTATTTTGTTACTTTTTTTATTTATAGATTCGGTAGTTATAACACGGTAGTTATAACGCTCTCAGCTTTGGAGCAGAGCTTTTGTCTCGAGCGCCACTGTCTGTTTACAGTGCAGACAGAACACTTTTCCCTACAGGCAGTTCTGTAAGGGTCACTAATAACATCTAGTGGAGAGGGCGGCAAAACGAGGGGTCACGTGATGCACAGATAGGCCTTTTATTACCATAACTTAAGAAGTACAC
This sequence comes from Tetropium fuscum, assembly GCA_964058915.1. Classification (NCBI taxonomy): domain Eukaryota; kingdom Metazoa; phylum Arthropoda; class Insecta; order Coleoptera; family Cerambycidae; genus Tetropium; species Tetropium fuscum. The sequence goes on from CAXKVY010003108.1 coordinate 69,560, forward strand.
AGGTTCATGATTATAACAGGTTTATTTTAGTTAGATAGTTATAACAGAGTTATTTATATTTTATTGGGTGTTTGTAATTTATTATATTTAGTATGAGGGACGTTACTTCTTGTTCACCACTTGTAACCACTCGATTTTTATATATGACATAGTTGTCTCAGCTAATGTAGATATTTACTTATATTCGGATTTTGCGGGGTTGCTGTAGTCATATTGGGTTCATGTAGTTTATAGTTCTGTAATAGGGTTCTGTATTCTGTTTAAGAAATACGACGAGAGATACGTTAAATTTTTATCTTATACGAGTCCTTATTATTTAATATGAGGTTAAATTTGAGTAATTATGGAACATGTTACATGACCGACCATCTTAGTATATGCAATGGATATAACATATGCGAATATTTCATAACTATAACAATAACTTGATCTCCGCACCGCTCTCAGTCAGTCAACATGTATACATTAATATTTTACGAATGCCAGCTGGCAACATTGAGTTGTAGCACTGTTGAATTTGTCACTGATATATTGCATGAATATTATATTGCACCCTCAAGTTTATGTTGCGATGACAGGTTGTTTGCCATCCTAAGAATTTGTGTTTGGCAGAATATTACAAGTATCAGTTAAAGGAAAGCCATATGAAATATAAATAGGGCGCTACATATAACTCATCAGGGCAAGCCATTATAATGGATTATACATTAGCTTATGAATTAATAACAGTTCATATACAATGACATGTCAAGTAAATAAGAATATAATATCTAACTTACTCTTACTCTAAGTCACGGCCCATCGTCATAATCGATTTGCCGAAGTCTGTGGAATATCTTTTTTAGGGTTGAATATGGCTACTAATGGTTTAGTGTCTGTAACAAGTGTAAATTTTCTACCATATAAATACTGATTAAATTTACATAACCCAAAAATAATACTTACATACTACTTCCTTTTCCACATGGGCGTAATTTTTATCTATCGGTTACAGGGTACGCGACGCATATGATATTTGTTTTTCATGGCCATCCGGTAATATATGTGAAAGTACACATCCAATATCATATGTGTAATGTGTTAAAACATCAGCCGATATCAAAATATTTATTACTTTATTGAATGCTTCATTACACTTTTTTGCCTAACACCATTTTTGACTTTTTTTTAACAGTTCGTAAAGAGGATATAGTAATGTCGCTAAATTTGGTACAAGTTTACCATAATAATTAATCGTGCATAATACAGACTGAAGTTCCTTGACCAATTTAGGCACAGGAGCACTTTTTATTGCCCCAATTTTATCGAGGTATGCGAACCGTTCTTATCAATAATGTATCCTAAATAGCATACCTTATCCTGATATAATGTCTTCCGCAAACAAATACATAAAAAAACCAAACGCTACCTTCAACATCATGAACAAATGATTCCAAATTTTTTTAAACTTTACAGGTGCACATGACACACCATATGGCAATCTTTGCTACAGAAAGGGCCTTTTGTCGATATTGTAACCAACTTTTTAGATTTTTCGTCTAAACATATGTGTGCATATGCTTGCGACAAATCTATTCTTGAAAATATTATACCACCTTGTAGTTTAGAAAAAACAAATCATCGACCCGCGGCAAAAGAAATTGATCTATTTCTAAGGCAGGGTTTATTGTTATTTTGAAATCACCAGAAATTCGTACAGCACCTGATTTTATAACAGGCACTATAGGCGTAGCCCAAGAAGAAAAATCTACAGATTTGAGTACATTTAATTTTACTAAACTATTTAATTCTTCTTCTACTTTATCTCTAATACCAAAAGGTAATGGTCTTGCTCTAACAAATGTAGATGTAATCGTATTATCTTTTAATTTTTAAGATACCGTACCTTTATTAAATGTACCTAGACACGGCGAAAAAACAGTATTGTACTTTCGAATAAAATAGTCAATTGTATCAGATTCTGCGGACAAATTTATCTGGCTTATAAAAAAAATCAATTTCATGAAATTTCTACCCAAAACTGGGGTCCACCATTTTTAATAACAAAAATGTCGATACATCACTGTAACTTATTTTAGTTTTGCACATACCTAGAGTAGACATAATTTCGCCATTAATGGTATATAATGGCGAAATTTAAAGTTTTGTTAGGGCGGAGTAATGTATACCTAGAAGTGCCACTTCTATGTCTGATATATACCTGCCCCGGTGTCTACTTAAAATTTATAATAACCTTTATCAATCAGAAATGGATTATTTACAGGGATATTAATTTGTTTTGTTTCAGTTATTGTAAAAATACATGTGTACTATATGAAACTACTTGCCATATAATAATATGTACAGTATCTCAAGTATAATATTTCAAAGGTCAATAATATCTCTATCTAAATATTTATGTTAACACAATAATAGCATGACAGTATTTTAGCGGTGCTACGGGCTTGGTGCTACCATGGGCGTAGCTATTTCTTACATTTGTCAAGATGATTTATTATCACCCTTATTTATTTCATTATTGGGAAAAGCGCTCTATAATGTTTTTAAAGAAGAAAATTGATTTACTTATTCCTGTGTTAACGTAGAACTCAAGACTTCAGGAAATATTCTGCTTTCGTGATTATAATGAATGGATAAAGCATACCTATTGATTTATACAACAGAATGGTTTATAGGGAACACGGCACCGGGAGCGCGTGCAACGAAAGCAATAAATTATGTTTTAGACTATAAAGCTACCGCACTAAGTCAAATTTAGAGCTAGAGTACATAAGGTGAACGGTTCATTATCACACTCCTTCTAATAGCACATGGAATAGGACCATATGGCCTGATATACGATCTACTTTATAACGGAAAATACTCATACACTTGAAATTAACTAAACCAAAGTTGCATTTATATCCCTGATATATATATAATTTATCTCTAGATGTAACTCATTGAAGCTCTCTGGAACAGCCTCATTTATGTTGCAAATATATCTCAGACATGATATCTAAGAAAGTTCTGAATCAGAAAATGAAAATTGTTATATTATTATAATATTACTATAGTCACTATGTATCTTTTTCCTGCAAAAGGTCTGACCGGCAAAAAAATCTCGGACAGCTGTACCTATATGACAGATTTATTATCCTAAATTTACAACTAAATTTACTCTCCGAGGGGAGCACGACCTACCCTAGGCGTTCAATGGGGTGAAATTGCACCAATGTGGAAACCTAGCTTAAACCGTTAATCTAGCAACAAAAAGTTATGGTTAATAAAAGTAGATTTTGAATTTCTCTACCCAAAACTCCATGAAAGAATATACCTTGGATTTATAGTTATTGAATGGTAGACCCAAGTAAAAAGGCACTTTTTCTTTCAAGGTTACGCGGACCCAGTTTTGGCTGCATTCAAACATTCCAAGCGTCTTATGCTGAACCATTGCCCTGATTGCCATTATTTGAGAAGCGTCATATTCCTGAGTAATTGAATTTTCCAACGATTTATGTTAGAAGTCCTAGCGTCAAAATTAATTAAATGATGGTGGTAATAAATGATTATAGCGCGTATACTGAGAAAAACTGTACTAAAATGTACACCCTTGCCGCGTGTGCTATATTATTATCTTCTGTCCAAAGCACAATATATTCCTTATCTTACTCCTTTACATAACAGTCGTTTTGTTTGTCTTTTGACTTAAGAGCCATGCATACCAAGATTATTTTTGTCCTCTGCAGGGGTAAATGGTTGACGTTTCATGGCGTTATTTATTAACATTTTGATTTGAGGTTCGGGCAGAATATATATTATACCCAATGTATTTTCTATAATGGAATAAAACGCAAGGAGTGTTAGATTTTGAGGACCTTCTTAATCTTATTAAAAGATCATGCCGTACCAATAAGATCATTGAACTTCATTCTGAAGATTTTGTGAGTTTTGAAAACGGATGCCAACCAATAAAACAAGGTACAACAATCCCATTATTACACGATGTGAAAATATGTCAATTATTTAGAAAAGGAAGCAGATCTCTTTTCTTCAAAGTGAAATGGACGGATTATATATTAACTCTCAACTAAAATTTAAACATATTTTGCATGATATGAAGCAAACTACTACATGTAGGGGAATTAATCATGTAAAAAAAGATAAAATAATTATTAAAGAGCTGGTGGGTTAAATGCCGCCAAAAAAAATAATTATTTTGGCGTCAACTATCCGTGTCGAGATCGGAAGATCTTGGTAAATATATGGGTTAGGTTACCGCAGATTAGTTTTTATTATTACTACTATTATAATAAAATAAATATTAATACCTAGAAAAATATCGGATCATACGGATGTCAGGTTACCTTATTTTATGTTTATAAAAATATATTATAAAAAAAGATATACTTTATTTTTTGTTTATGTAAACTGCAAGTGAGCGATGGATGTGCTATTTGCATTTATGCTCGTGATGATTATTAACGGAATTTATTATATTTCATATTAACAAACATGATTGTATACCATGTAAATTCAGATTATGTTAGTGAACTTGCTTTGTTTTTTTATTTGAAATAAATACATACTTGATTTTGTTTCTGTATAAATTGTGTTTTTTAAATTAAGGGGGCAGGTAAGTAAGTCTTAATTTTTTTTTTTTGTTTTTTAGGCTTTTGTTATTTAGGCTTTTTTCAAAAATCGCCTAAATAACAAATTTTCTCTTAATGCCATCTCATGTGTTATGAGCATTGTAGGAATATGTACCATAAATAATATCTCAAGTCAATTACTACCCACCTTAAACAATTTTGACTGATATATTGTAAAAAAATTTAATTCCCCAAGTCCACGTGTTTTACTTACTTGGTTCTTTATTTGTGCGGCAGACTTATTTAATTAAATCCCTAATAATAATGGCATTTTAAATAAATAATTCGTGGTCGCAAATGCTAGGCATGCCCATCTAACTGACTAATCAATTTCCGTAATGGCAGCTAGTTGGGCAATGATAGTCCATTTACTATTATAATGCGAGAGTATTACTTGGGTTTACGATAATCCATGTTTATTTAGTGCCTGTAAGCTGTTTCTGTTTTACTGGTTCCGTTTATTCTAATTAACTGGAAAGCTTTTAGTAAGGAATATCTGGAGGCCCGAAAATACATTAATAACTTACTTATAAAATATCCGATTATATAAATATATGATAGACTATACATAACTCGTTACAGTGGTAAAGAGTTATGGTATGGGACCTACCGAAAGTACTTCACTAAATTTTATGATTTTTCATTATTTAAATAGGTATAATGGATATGAAATTTCTACATCATTAAAGATCAACTCAATAATGAAAAGTAAATAAAAATAAATTCTATTATTATTTATATCATAACAACATAATATGTGAAATACCTCACACTGGCCGTGAGGTAAAAACTCGGTTTTCGGTGTAGTCATTTTTCCACCGGTCCGGGCGTAGGATTTTGGTCCAGGCTCAGGCTCTTCAGCACTCTGTAGCAGGCTGTGATGGCTGGGTTACACTGGCCTACCCAATGACCGACATAGCAGTGTTGCAAGATTGTGCGATTTGTCGCAAATTTTACGAATTTTTCACTTAAAGTGGCTGTTTTTAAATCGCAGTCGACTAAAACCGAGTTTATTCCAGTTTTCACAGAAGTTGCCAAAAGTTGGTAAAAATTTCTTTTTTGACTGATGATGGCGACCTTAGAAATCGGTCTAATCGGGAAATTAGACTGGACATTCGACGCAGAATTTAATGCTCTTCAACTTTGATTACAGTGATATTTGCCGTACGATGCGTCGCTTGAAACATATGAGCGGGACACGATTTTCTTTGCGTTTTTCGACCTGAGTTGATACTGCTACGAGGTAGCAAGCTTCAGATTCATGTTCAGCATCCCATAAAAATATAATTCAGTAGAAGAAACAGTAGAACGGATAATGTCATTCGTCGCGGTAGCAGCAACGTTCAGAGGATTTTGCCATACAAATTTTAAATCATATAGCAGGCATTCCAAAAAAACAGCAGTAAAGGGTAGCGAAAGGAAAAATAAAATTGATGAGACCATGGCATATATATTTTCTGCCCTATTACTTGGCAAAAGTGAAGAATATCAATTTCATATATATGATTTACTGAAATCAATTGAAGGTGATTACATACAATTGCCGCAATGGGAGATCGGGGCAGTATAACTTTTCTTACAGCAAGCTAGAATCGTCACTATAAAGGCGCTTTCATTCAACAAGTTATGTTTTGATAGAATACTAATAACTAATAAATTTTAACACAAAACTCATCAAAATAATACACTAAATTAAAGAATAACTGTATTATTTCTATTTCAAGAATTATTGTTGACCCCACTTTACCACAAAACGTTTAAAATGGATCCGTAATATTTGAATGGGAAACATTCTTATTCTGCATCATAGTGTGATCAATATTTTGTTATGCTACATGATAATGTCATAATGTAATGAGCCATGTATATAAAATCGTTTGTTTTTCCTTAAATTGGAAATCGGTTATACTTGACAATGCTGTTAAAAATGCGGTAGAAGGTGTGAATATATCGATATAATGAGGGTTTTTGCTCGGGTTTGTATGTCTCATATTTCGATGTTAAAAACTATACAGTAAAAAATCGATTGCAAGCAAAAAATTTTGATCAAATTTTATTTTTTTAAAAATTTTGGTTGCGATTCGATTGTTTGTTTTACCCTTTTGTGAAGTTATTTCAAAACAATCATGTCAGTTAATAAAAAAAAATAAAAGACAAAAGACTACAAAAAAATCGAGAAGCAGCTGCAATTATTTTGTAGGACATTTTTTCGCAACCTTATGAGACAAACAAGAATCCACCTTCTGTATTTTTATTAAATTAATAATAAAATTAATAATTTATTCGAAAATGATGCCCGCCCGAAATCGTTTTAAACAATAATTTTAAAGTTCTAAAAAGACACCCGTTATATACTTTTGAAATTAGTCGTGTCGAGATAGCGAAATAGTTCTGATTTCTCATAGTCATTACAGATTTTCCTATTTTTTTTTGCAAATTATTGATATTTTCCGCGATCCGTAATTTGTTTATTAATTGTTAATAAAATTATCCACAAATTAAATGCAAAAGTGAAACTTCTCTTCTTATGGTCTTATAATAGTAAGATATTGAACGTTGTTAAGGGGAATGTCAAGGGGAATATCAAGTAGTATTTACACGCGGTAAAAGTGGACGTTTTGTAAACCTGTTGTAGTAAATATAATACTGAGCTGTAATATAACAATACAGCATTCTTGAAAATGTGGTAAATCCTCGAGAGCACATCCTACGATACGTTTGTTAGCTGCCGTAACATTGTAAAGTAGTACAAATTGTAAAGTGCTCTGGAATCCTTGGTAGTTCGTATTTATGCTTGCAAGGATGTGTCCCTTAGGTAAAATCGGCCCAGAGGAACGTCGGTCTACTCGTCTCTACATCACGCACCTAGCGGAGGCTGTGTGACCCAGGGACGTGTCTAGCATATCACGAGGGCAAACGTGACACTGCTCCACATACAAAATAGACAAGATATACAGGGTGTCCCGTAATAACGTGCACAACGGAATGCTACAGATTCCTGGACTCAAAATACATAGAATAAGACTAATTCACCGGTATCCTAAATAGCTTCGTTTGGCCACCAGATGACCTCAAAGTTTGTAACAGAAAATTAATTGACTAAGTCAGACATGGCCCATAAACAAAGTCACAATAATTAAATTGAGAGAGAACTTGAGTGTTACATAACAGTATTTTTATTTTCTGTTGAAAATATGTCTACTGGAATATAGATATAGATAATATAGAAATGATAAGATCAGAGAATCTGAAATATTTAATACACCCCAATTTTTGACATTTTCAATAACTTTGAGTATGTCTTGTTACGTTTACTTTTGGCTAGTGACATGAATTAAACTTGACCTGACCTGAACTGGACATTAGTTAAATTGTAGGTTTTTAACTTGACGATACTATGAAGACGTCACTAGGAGCACCCTCTATCATTCGTGATTAGGACTCAAGTGTAGATTATTACAGGTTTCTTTGCGGCATTATTGATCTACCCCATAAACCGTTAATGACATTAATGGACAGTTCTTGAATTACTTGCGACCATTCGGGCCTCCGTTTTCCAGATACCGAGAAGCGCGATTTTCTTTTTTGATCAGCGTATAGGGGAAATCACTGTCTATGTGTTTTTGTAGTTTTTATAAAAAACGCATAACGCAGATGCTGGATTCGATAAGTCGTTGATTAAGGTAAGCGATATATTCCTGTACATCTCATGCCCATGTTCTATTTTTGCTTTTTACTGTGTACTCTAGAAATTTATATATTTTAAAATACCATTTTTAAAAATAAATAGATATTAAGTACTGTCTTCTTAATATTTTTTTTAACCAAAATTACAGAACATTCAGGGGGTAATTTAGATACCCAATTGAGTTGCGAACCATCTGGCGTAGTTGCGTAACTGTCAGTGGCGGCCACGAGTAATTAGTAGCTTCGAAACTTACCGTACGAACCTACCAATTAATTTTCTTTCTTCTATTTATTTTTTTTATTAAGCTAAACTAGCTTAGGCAATCTTTTGGTATCACGTTGACGCTATTGGAGTATACTCAGAGGGTAACAGTCTTATCTCAATTTAATCTGGACCGAGTCTGGTGATACCAGGCTGGACTGAGTCTGATTTCCAACTAACAGAACCGATGACTTATAAATAAATCATGCTCCTTTGATAGGTTAACTAACTCATCAGTATTCTTATTTATATCAGCAAGGACTATTTCACAATTACATTTGTCAAAAAAATTATACAAATGGGTATCATCTGCATACC